>JADBJO010006699.1:121839-128435 GCA_016801955.1 Conus betulinus | reverse complement strand
CTTTTCACTGCATTTTGCTTCCATTACCCGCCAGACTGTCAATGTCAACTGAACGGTGCTTCATTTACTGTTTATGTGTGGTCTTTTCCAACCTCCTAATTTCCACTTTACTACTTGTTTACAGACATGCAAGACATCCTGTGTTATGTTTTCTCCATGCTGTTTGTCTCTGTCTGTCCCGTTTTCGTCCTGCCCCTGTGAGATCTTGTGCAGAGACAGTCTGTTGTCATCCTGACCTGTCCCCTCTTCCCACTCCATTTCCCCAGCATTCCAGCTCTCAGTATCCAGCCTGTTCAGATTCCACCTTTCATTCCCACACCTGTTCACCCCATGATCAATGCTGTACAGGACCATCCACATTTCATTTCCTCTTTCAGTCTTTGTTAACCTGCTCTCCAACCATTTTCCATGGCATTCTCTCAAGCCGGGTATTCGATTCCTTTTACTCATTCATAGTTCTTCACCTCAGTTCAAGTGACTCGCTTCCATTTCTTTTTCACCAAATCCAGCTCAATTTTTCTGTATCCTTGATGTCACAATTTAGTTTCAGATCACACTGCCCCCCCCCCCCCCCCCCCCCCCCCCCCCTTTTACTAGCATTTGGTTTGCTACTTCTTAACAAAACTGTTTTCGTTTGTCCCAGTGTCTCATGTTTAATTTATTCATTTATTTATTTATTTATTTATTTATTTTATTTCAATAGTTCCCATTCCCCAAAATCGCAAACTCAGTATTCTCACATGATGCAGCACTACTTTTTTTTCTTTAGCTCAAGATGGTTTCTTTGATTTCTATCCACTTACATTGCACCTGCTTCATGAGACAATCACATCTTTTTGTTAAAAAAAAATACAGAGGGGACATTAATGCCAGTTAAAAACACAATACAGAGTGGAGATTAATGCCATGTTTGATACACAGGAGAAAACAGACATGTGATTTTTCAGCACCAATTTATCTTCTCCAGATGTCACAAACATGACATAAAAATTCACGAAAAAGTATTTCCAAACTATACAGATTGCAGTCCGCTTCTTTCATTTGGGAGGAGGAGGGGGTGTGTGTTTATCACCGTCACACCTTTGTATGCCATATGGAGGGGACTCAGGTGGCTGGACGCACCACTTATTTGCCAGCTCCATGGCAGTACCTCCCCTCCCACCTTTCTGCCGCCATTCCATTTTGTTCTTCTGGAACTCGACGTTTTTGCTAAATTTGTGAACCTTCTTGAAATATTCACATCTTTTTGTGATTAGTGTGAGAAGCCAAAATGCCACTAAACACGCAATACAGAATGGAACGTAATGCTTTACTTGATGCACAGGAGAAAACAGACATGATTTTTGAGCACCAATTTATCTTCTCCAGAAGTCACAAACATGACATAAAAATTCACGAAACGGTATTTCCAAACTCTGCAGATTGCAGTCTGCTTCTTTCCTTTGGGGGGAGGAGGGGGGGTGTGTTTGAACCCACCACACCTTTTGTATGCCATATGGAGCTGGGAATTAGGTGGTTGGGCGCACCACTTATTTGCTAGCTCCATGGCAATACCTCCCCTCCCACCTTTCTGCTGCCATTCCATTTTGTTCTTGTAGAAAAGTAAAGTTTTGCTTAAAATTGTAAACCTTCATCTTTGGAATCGTTTTGAATCTTGAATTGAAAGCTGTCACCATTCATCTCCTATGGAACATTTAGCTAGGAATGAGGAGGAGGATGGGTGCATCACTTCATATTCCCAGCTCACTGCAATATCAGCTGTGCATCTGCATCAGTTCCTGCCTGAAACAAACATGCTTTTCACTGCATTTTGCTTCCATTACCAGCCAGACTGTAAATGTCAACTGAACGGTGCTTCATTTACTGTTTATGTGTGGTCTTTTCCATCCTCCTTATGTCCACTTTACTACTTGTTTACAGACATGCAAGACATCCTGTGTTCTTATGTTTTCTCCATGCTGTTCGACTCTGTCTGTCCCGTTTTTCTTCCTGCCCCTGTGAGATCTTGTGCAGAGACAATCTGTTGTCATCCTTCCTGTCCCCTCTCCACTCCATTTCCCCAGCATTCCAGCTCTCAGTATCCAGCCTGTTCAGATTCCACCTTTCACTCCCACACCTGTTCACCCCATGATCAATGCTGTACAGGACCATCCACATTTCATTTCCCTCTTTCAGTCTTTGTTAACCTGCTCTCCAATCATTTTCCAGGCATTCTCTCAAGCCGGGTATTCGATTCCTTTTACTCATTCATACTTCTTCATCTCAGTTCAAGTTACTTGCTTCCATTTCTTTTTGACCAAATCCACCTCCATGTTTCTGTATCCTTGCTGTCACAATTTTACTTTCACATCACACTGCCCTTCTCTCACCCCCCCCCCCCCCCCCCCCCCCCGTCTGTTTCTTAGTACTTTCCTTCTCTTTTGTCTCTGTTCTAACTTCCACATTACTTTCATTGTGTTCTCCTTGTCTCATTCTTGCACTTCTCCATAATTATGCACACTTTGTTGTCACCTCCCTTACCATCTATAAGTTCTCTTTTCCTCACTTCTCCATTTATCCTGACTGTTTATCTCTTTGGCAAGGTTTCACTTTTTCCTGTTCTGTGTCCTCCAGAGTTCATCGTTGGCATTTCCTTCTGACTTCAACAGTCAGTTTTACCATTGTCACCATCCTTCTGCTGCTATGCAGTCTTCATTGTCAAGTCCCCTTTGAGCTTTCGCTCACTGCTTATTGGCTATGTATTGCTGCTTTTCTATCCATTCCAAAAAACGTGTCAATATACACCCTTCTAGCTCTCTCTTTTTTACCAACCATTCCCACAGCTGTTCCAACACATTCTGCTCAAAAAACCATTCACATTCCAGTTGGTATTGTAATCGTGGTGATGCCACTTTCCTGCTTTACATCCTTTGCTGCTTCTGAGCTGTCAGTAATTTTTCACTGCGGTTTTTTTCAGCGTTCCAGTCAACCTTCCAGCTTCTTCACCTCAGTTCAAGTCACTCGTTTCCATTTCTTTTGGACCAAATCCACCTCCATTGTTCTGTGTCCTTGCTGTCACGATTGACTTTCAGATCACACTGCCCTTATATCACCCCCCCCCCCCCCCCCCCCCCCCCCCCCGCCCCCCGCCCCCTCGTCTCTTCTCTTAGTACTTTCCTTCCCTTTTCTCTCTGTTCTAAAACTTCCACATGACCTTCATTGTGTTCTCCTTTAGTTACAAAATGAACCTAGTTATTTTCATGGGTGTTTGAAAAGTACCTCATGCAATAGACAATATGCTGAGAAAAAAAGCAAACTATACAAAGATTATTCTTTTTGCCAGCAAGTGTGGGGGTGCGCACACACATGCAATCACCACTGCCACCACACAAAAAGTGGCATCATTAAAAGTTGTTGACATAAACTTAGCATGGTGAAACTGCATGTGTGCTCCAATATTATGCAGACATTGAATGAATAGCCTTGTGCAAAAAGATGATGGCATGGTAAATGAGCAGGTGTGCTCATGCTCCGAACCAACATACAGTTTACTTACTTTCCAAAAGGGATTATTTCTTTTCATAGGTACCACTGTTTGAAAAGAATTTACGACTGTTGATGATTGGGACAGGTGATGTCAGTGCATAGAAATGCCCACATATGAAAGATTTATAATGTATTCATGCAGTGTAAGTAAAAGAAGGTCAGCCGCAGGCTCTCATGTCGTTCCTGGAGGGTAGGGAGGTCATGTTTCCTCAGGAGGTTGTTGAAAGGTACCTAGAATTGACCTATTTCACACAAGACTTTCCCACCAAGAATCCACCAAGAGAATTGACCTATTTCACACAAGACTTTCCCACCAAGAATTGACCTATTTCACACAAGACTTTCCCACCAAGAATTGACGTATTTCACACAGACTTTCCCACCAAGAATTGACCTATTTCACACAAGACTTTCCCACCAAGAATTGACCTATTTCACACAAGACTTTCCCCACCAATTGACCAAGAATTGACCTATTTCACACAAGACTTTCCCACCAAGTATTGACCTATTTCACACAAGCCTTTGTTAGTCTGGTCCGCTTCCCTGGAACTCGCTTCCACCTGAGCATAAGTACCGTTGAAGTTCAGATCTTACAGAACAAAAATTGTTTAAATATTTTGCACACTTTGCTTTTATTGTGTGTATATTTTAAACTAACATGAATCGGTTCTACATTGTATAATAGTGTTCTGTGTCCTGTTTTAGTATTCTTAGTCCCTAAAGGGGCAAGGGCCAGATGAAAAAAGAAAGCATCTTGCTTGTTACTCTTTAGAATAAATGTTTTCAAAGTGAGTATCAAGTAGTAGTGGCAGGATTTTTTTTTATTTTATTATTTTTTTTAAGTAAGGCTGCTGCTAATACTCCCTGAATGTAGTTTCCATGGGGAAAGCAATTTTCCCCAGTGGTTTGTTGAAAGTTGGCACGGTAGTGTTTGTGCATAGAACACCTGTGCGCATTTGTGTATGTAATATTCCGTGTGCATGTGGGTATCCAATGCTCGGTATATATACTCTTGTCTGCGTGGTACAAAGAAGATTGCGAACACATGTACATTGGGCACTAGATACACATATCCATTGCATCCATTGCATGCATTTACCCCTGTGTCCATGTACTGCTCCATATATGTGTGTGCATGGGCAAAATGCTCTGTATACATTGCACACACGTGCACACACACACACACACACACACACACACACACACACACACACACACGTACGTGGCATTACATAGACACAGACTAGATACATGTTGTTTTTTTTTTCCTTTATAGATCTTTCTCTTGTCTTTTTTGTAGAAAAACTGCGTATTTTTTTTTTTATAGCAGTTTGACATTCCCTCTCACTTATAATTTTTTTTTTTTTTTTTTTTTTTCTTACAGCAGTTCCCTCCTTAGCATATTTTTTTTTTCTATAGCACTTTGACATTCCCTCCTTACATTTTTTAGCACTTTGACATTCCACCTTTTTAGCTATCAGGCTATCAAGAATGGAATGTTTAGTGGACACTAACCGTGCAGAAATGTATTCTTTGTGGCACTGAAATATTTCTGCTTTTTTACTCTGATGCTTTGGGCACAGCCTCATTTATAGGCATCAGATGCCATTGAGCTACCGTGCTGCAACTGCATTTTGCTTTTTCATTGCTTTTCTGGATGTTTTATCATGCGCGTGTTGTTTTTTTTCTTCTTTTTTGTGTGCAACTTTCTTTTTTTTTATGGAAAAAAAAGCGTTTTACCAATGGTGTATTCAGCCAGCATATTTGCTCGTGTGTAAATTAACAGTGTCCATGTGTGTAATGCTCTGCATACATCTGGATGTGTAGGTAATGCTTACAGAAGTCGTACAGAAGATTGCCTACACACACGTACGTTGAGCACTAGATGTGCCTATACACAGAGCATTATACATATATACAGGCATTTACTCTCTGTGTCTACGTATGCTCAATACATGAGTGCACACTTGCAGATTTGCTTTTTGAAATAAGATATTTACTGTATTGCATTGTAACTCTAGGCATAAAAATGGATTTGTGTTTTCTCACTGTGTTGGGTCCCGTCTCACTGTGGTATAATGTTGAATGAAACAGCAGACAGTCTTGCAAAAGGAGCAAATAGAAATGTTCAAAATTTACTAATCATTCCCGTAGATTTGTCCTCTTGTGAATTAATCCAAACTATGGACAAGTATGTATATAAGCAGACTTAAGTTTAAAAAAAAGGCTACTTTTTCATTGTGTCCAAAGCAAATTGTTAGATTAGTTCGTAAATTAAGGCTGAATACAAGGAACACTACATACACTCATGGCATTACTTGTGTCTGCAGAGAAAACATTTTGTGCATCATCTTTTGTTTGAATGCTCAGTGTCAACCTCTATCGGGAGAAAGGTACTGAGATGAAAAACTTTGATGTCAATACTGTCTTGTATGGTCCATATAGTGCTGAAATTGCCATAGTTACTTCACAATCACAGGTTGCAAAATTTTATAAAAGATCAACAGTTGTGTGTACCACTAGGGTATTTTGCTTTTGTAAATATGCATTAAACAGATATGGGTTTTTAAGTACTTACATAGATGATAAGTTGAGTGTGGAGTGTTTGTTTTGCTTTTTTTTTTTTTTTTTTTTTTTTTGAAAAGTGTCTAATATCATTTGACAATGAAAAGACATTGATAAACCACTGACCTGAACTGAGGTGATACTTGGCATGTATGTGTGTATGCAACACTCTGTCGTACAGAAGATTGCCTACACACACGTACATTGAGCATTAGATATGCATATACACAAAGCATCACAGACGTATATACAGGCATTTACTCTGTGTCTATGTAATGCTCAATATATGGTGGTGCACACTTGCAGTTTTCTGTGTAGATTGTGCATTACAGACTTTGCAGTAAATGCCTGTTGTTTTCTGCCTTTGTAGACCATTGAAGTGACTTTGTTCAAGAAACTCCTGTGATGGTGTGGAGTGGTAGGGGGTGCACACGAAGACAGACAGATGATGGTAGGTTCAGGTTCAGGAACCAAGGGACCACAGCCAGCCTAAGAGAACGCAG
>JADBJO010006699.1:104339-116839 GCA_016801955.1 Conus betulinus | reverse complement strand
ACAACAAAATATTAAAGATCCCATACACAGTAATAATCAATCAACAAACAGTTGATAACAACAATCAGCGTTTTCAGCATGGATGAGTTAAAGGACGCCATTTTGAAAGCCAACAACTCAGCTCCTGGACCAGATGACATTCATTATCAATTTATTCAACATTTGCCAGCTGAGGGTTTAAAGGTGTTGTTGTCACTGTTTAATCATGTTTGGTGTTCAGGATATTTTCCAATCTTGGAGAGAGAGAGGCGGTTGTTGTTCCTATTCCTAAACCAGGGAAGATCATTCGGATCCTAACAACTATCGTCCTATAGCTCTTACTAGTTGCTTATGTAAAAAACTATGGAGAGAATGGTATATTCTCGATTGTTATGGCAGTTAGAATGTCTTGGGGCATTGGATGTTTCCCAGTGTGGATTTCGGAACAACCGCAGTACTACTGATCACCTGGTTCGATACGAGTCTTTTATCAGGAATGCTTTTTTAATTAATGGAGAACATGTAGTTTCTATTCTTTTTGATTTAGAAAAAGCTTATGACACAACATGGAGGTATGGAATTCTTCAGGACTTGAAGGCACTTAATTTCAAAGGTAATTTACCAATGTTTATTGCTAATTTTTTTTTTTTCTAACAGGCATTTCAGTGTTAGACAGCATTCTACCTTTTCAGATCCTTCTGAGCAGGAGATGGGTGTCCCTCAGGGTAGCATCCTTTCTCTCTTCTGTTCAATCAATCTCAAGATTAATAATATCGTTCAGTCAGTAAAGTCTGGGATTGATAAGTCATTGTTTGTTGATGATTTCTCTCTCTCTGCCAAGGGGAAAACCTTGGCTGCAGCTGAGCGTCAACTTCAGTTGTTGGTGTTAATCGTGTTCAGCAGTGGGTCACTGAAAATGGATTTAAGTTTTCAGCTACTAAGACAGAGTGTATCCATTTCCATAGGAAAAGATCTCTCAGGTCTTAGAACCAGCTATCAGTCTCAATGGTCAGGTAATTAAAGTTTCCAAACAAGTGAAATTTTGGGGGGTTATTTTTTATAGTAAGCTTTCCTTTTTGCCTCACATTAAGTACATTAAAATCAATCTTGCCAGTCAGGTTTGAATGTTTTAAAGGTTATTAGTCACACTGATTGGGGTGCAGACAGGCGAACTTTTGTTGTGATTATATTGGGCTTTGGTGAGACCAAAGCTAGATTATGGTTGTGTGGTATATGGATCCCCACGAAAGTCTTATCTCAAAGCTCTTGATCCAATTCATCATCAAGGACTGTGGATTGCTCTGGGAGCATTTCGCACATCTCCAAAAGAGAGTTTGTATGTTGAATCTGGTGAACCCCCTCTGGAGCTAAGGAGATTGTGTCTTTCCATGAATTATTATCTGAAACTGAGGGTTAATCCAGAAAACCCTGCCTATGATATTGTCATGAACCCGCCTTTTAGAGCCAAATATGACTTAAAGCCAAATGAGATTCCTCCACTGGGTATTCATATTTTGCCCCACTTCGGGGCAGCTTGACCTTGATGCTGTTGATGATGGTCCATTACAGACTGATGTACCCCCTGGAAATAGCCAATCCAGAGATTAATTTATATTTAACTCAATTTCGAAAGGAGGTCACCTCGAGTGCTGCATATAAACAACTTTATCTTGAGCAATGTGAACTTGAGATTTTACCAAGATTTTTTACAGATGGTTCTAAAAAAGAGAGGGGCAGCTGCCATGTGTGTGTGATAGCAATTTTCAGGAGCCCACCTTGTTAAGATTGCGAGATTGGTCATCTGTTTATACTGCTGAACTGAAGGCTTTAAATCTCTGCTCTCAGTGCGGTGTCCAGGTCAGATCAGAACGATTTCCTTATTTTATCGGATTCATTGTCGGCACTGTCGGCTTTATCGACAAGAGAAGTTTCACATCCAGTTTTGGTGGATATTCATGATCTTCTCAGCTTGTCTCTTCGGGGAAAGCATATAGTTTTCTGTTGGGTCCCCAGCCACATGGGAATCTATGGTAACTCAGTGGTAGACAAAGCAGCCAAACAAGCTCTCGGTGCAAGTCTTTCCAGGAGGCCTGTGCAGTTTGTTCCTCACTCAGATCTTCGTCATAAATCTAGCTCGTATTGTCGTGAGCTGTGGCAGAGTGAATGGTCTAATCAATCATTCATAAAAAATTGTTTAAAATTTGCCCATTTAATCAACCCTTTCCCATCGATAGTACGTAACTGTAAAGAGGAATCGGTTTTGTCACGGTTACATATTGGGCACAGCTATATAACGCACAGTTGGATACTCAGAAGGGAAGACCCTCCATGGTGTGTTGCATGTGACAGCTTGTTCAGTTAATCATTTTTTTGACTGAATGTGCTGATTTTGCTGATGTGTATCAGAGAGAAGTTCTTTTCCACCATTTATCAGTTCTTTTTCGTGAGATTTCAGTGGATTTTTTTTTTTTTTTTTTTTTTTTTTTTGTAAACTTATTTTATAAGTTATAGTGCTTTAATAATAATATATAGGTGTTGCTGGAGTTGAACAGATAATTGTGCTTTTGTCTTATAAATTTCAAGCGATGTGTTAATACTAGTGTGGGTATTTGTATCTAGAGACTCAGCAGATATGATAGCTGAGGTCCTGATTTGGCTCCTTGTAGTCCGCTGGACCCTATAAACACTAACTAACTAATCAGTGAAGGTTATATACTTGTACAATTTTTGCTTATTTTAACATAAAAAAAATAACCTAGTTTGAGGGGCAAGTACAACATCCTTTTTTCACCCTCACTCGTTCCCTGCTTGCTACGTGGCCGCCATCATGTGCATGCGTGGGCCCAGGTGCGGTGCCGGTCAGGATTTGTCCTATTTTTATGACAAACTCACACACACAGTAGCCCCTAATTTGCCCCAATTTATACTTGACAACAGAGGCGTTATCCAGCTGAGACTGGTAAATCTCATTCCCTTGTGTAGTCAGCAAGAGACTGACAAAAGATCAGCAGAGACTGAACTTTGAAAGTCAGCAGAGACTGACGCAATGGCCGAAGACAGCCCTGAGTGGCAAGAGGCCGTGACAGTGGCATTCACGGATCTGCAGTCACTTGACGCAAAAAATGTCTGGCCGCTTGGATAGACTTGAAGCCATGCAGAGAATCGCTGGCCAAAGCCATTCAGGTGAACAACAGCCCAACAGAGCAAGAAAGCGAGCTTTGTCACCAGACAGTTCAGATTCAGATGACGTAGAAAAGTGTGACTCTGAAAACCAGCACAAGGGGAAGAAGTTGCATGCAAAAAGCACAAAGCATTGTCAGAGTCGGAATCTGAAGTGGAGGTAGTAGATGACACGCTCTCAGCAGCCTCTGACGAAGATTTGCTTGGGGAAACAGATGAAGATCTTGATGATGGTGAGGAGACAGCACCACCAGTGTCCTCCTCCCTAAGTCATCAACAAAACAAACCAGTCTGGACTGTCAGAGGACAAACTGAAAGACAGGCTTGGTAAGGTATCAAAGGCCAGAAAACTGAAGTGCTGATAGTGCCGCGAGTCAACACTGAAATTTGGAAAAGTCTTCCAGCAAAGGCCAGAAGAGCTGACATCAAAAGCTCACATGTGCAAAAAGCACTGACAAAAGCAGCAATAGCCTTGACAGACAACACACAAACAATACTCAGGGCACAACGCAACACTGACTCACAGACATCCAGAAAAATGAAAACAGCCATTGAAAAGAACACAGACAGTCTTGCCCTCTTGGGACATGCCTCACATCAGCTATCGCTGAAGTCATGACTTCTGTACAGTATGTACTTGGCAAATTTCAGACTTCCTGGGGAATGTGTTTACAAATATTCTGCATTTAATTGCAAGTGAAGGCAGGCCAGTATGCACTGCATTTAGAACATGTTCCAAGTTTGTGTTCAACATGTTGTGTTTGGTGATATTCACCTGTACTGAATCAGATTAAATTGATGTACATGTACTGATGACTGCAATGGGTTTTTGTTTGCATTATGTGAAATGCTGCATAGTCACTAGATGCTCTAAAATCCTCACGTGACTCCGTACGACTGAAGAGAGGCGATAAATAATTGAAAAATCAAACTAGACTTATGTAGAAAGGCGACGTTTAATTTGAATTATTTAGAGCCTATCGTAAGGAGGGAGGAGTTACGTGCCCTCCTATGTATGGCTCTGAATGTTCAAAGTCACCACTATGGTAAGTTTAGTGAACAGTTTGTTCACCCTCCCAAAGTATCTAGTGACTACTCGCAGCTCTAAACACCAACTATTCTTGGCTGGCACGCGCCGATACTCACGTAACTCCTCCCTCCCATTGTGAATCAGCTTTGATTCGACTCTCATCAGCCCATGATGTGCATGCTGCACATTGCAAAATACAACTGCAGGCATTTCGGGGGGAGAGAGAGAGAGAGAGAGAGAGAGAGAGAGAGAGACAGACAGACAGACGAGAGAGGGGCAGCTATTTCTCACTACAAACAGCTGTGCAAATCAGTTTTCCATGATCTTAGAGCGACTACTGGGAGAAGTAACATGTTTATCTGTACAGTGTTTTCGGAACTGGTGATTTTTACCCATGTTGAGTTCAGGTCTCTGATACTTAGGAGCTATTTTTGCTGATTACATCTTACAGTCTCCTGATCAAGGACAGTCTTGAAACATTCTAAAAAAAAATATATGAACAATTTCAATGTACCCGACTGTATAAAACTAAAAAAAAAAGATGTAAAGGTGCTTGATTGCTACAGCTTACAGGTAAGAACCGTTTTCTTCTTAGAATTATAGGTGCATCATTTTGTGCAAAGGAAAAAAAAAATGTATTCTAAAAAAAATGTGCCATGAATACTGAATTGTTATGGAAAGGGTAAAACAGGTCTCCATGCCAGTCCTGCCATCTGCAGTTAACAATCCTCTGTTTAAAACAATTCAGAAATACCGATACATTTTCAAGACTTTATCCCAAACAAATCCACTGTTGCACATTGGAAGCCCATGTTCTCTTACCCTTAACTTTTACAAGGTATCCTGCAGTCATCCCTTCTTGTTACTTTGAGCTAGCATCATACATTTGAAATCAGAATTTCATAACAAGTCCATTATAAACCAGATCACTGGGTGTTCTCATTCAAACAGTATTTCTAGCACACAAGTGAACTGTTTCAATCATGGAATTTTTCTCAAAAGCCCATATTTCTGCTCCATACTGTAAACTAGGCAGCTCCTATGAATCAAATAACTTTGTAAAAAACACTTAAGGAATTGCTATCCACCTTGTACAAAATGTTAAAAAGTAACTGCCTTCTTCACTCATCTGACTCTATGACAAGCAAAATCAAAAAAACTAGTGGCTGTGAAATACCAAGATGATTGTATGCATTAACCACAACCATTTTTTTTTTTTTTTTCATCATTTTTTCTCAATGTGCAAAAATATCCCCCTTTATAAAAACTCATTATCCATTTTATTCACATTAACATTTCATTCTAATCTGCTTGTTTCAGGGAAACATGACTATAATTGTCTTATTCATATTCAATATTTGTCTTACTCATAACATTCTATTTTAGTCTGTCTGCTGCAGGGAAACAGTTCAACATTTGTCTTATTCACAATATTTCATTCTGGTCTGCTTGCTGTGGAGTACAAATTATTTAGCTGTCTATATACCAACCACAGGCTCTTGATAGTAAAATGCCATCAGCAAAAATCAGCACAAACAATTCTAAAAGGTCAAACTTAGTAACTCAATGAATAAAGAAAATGTTACAGGTTACACACGACAATATTGTTTAACCCCACTTGTGCCATTACTACAAACTCTGATAATTTTGCTCTTGATCTTTTTTTTTTTTTACCTTACATCACAGACTTTTTTTTTTCTGTAATTATTTGCAAATTTGTTTCTGAACTTCAGCAAGCAGAGTAAATATATGATGACTGTGGAATAACCTTTTTTTTTTTTTTTTTCCCGCCCGATGTTCTCCAGTTACATTAAGTTTGCTTCAAATCAAGAATGAAACACCTCTATAGATATTTACATTTAGCACAATGTAAACCAGATGTTCTCCAGTTACATTAAGTTTGCTTCAAATCTTACAGAATGAAACACCTCTATAGATATTTACATTAGCACAATGTAAACCAGATGTTCTCCAGTTACATTAAGTTTGCTTCAAATCTTACAGAATGAAACACCTCTATAGATATTTACATTAGCACAATGTAAACCAGATGTTCTCCAGTTACATTAAGTTTGCTTCAAATCTTACAGAATGAAATACCTCTAGAGATATCTACATTAACACAATGCAAATCCCGCCTGATGTTCTCCAGTTATATGAAGTTTGTTTCAAACCTTAGAATGAAATACCTCTATAGATATTCACATTAGCACAATGCCTACATATGGCGGCTACAGCTGTTTTCCTTTCCTTCCGCTTGTCATAGGGCGGAATAGCTCAGCGGTAGAGCGCGCTCGACTCGTAATCTTGGTGAACCTGGGGGGTTGCGGGTTCGAATTGCCGCCAGCTGTTTTGGTACAGGGGGACTTTTCCCTCGGAGTTAACATTGGTTCTGACTACATTTCTCATACAGTTCTTTGAATGAGACTATAAAAAAACTAGGTTCCATGTGTGAACGCACGCATAAGACCTTGCACACACCTATAATCCCATCACCAACTTTCAGAAGAGAAGGCCAGTATGGCCCTTGGTGTGGGTGACACGTTACACACAGCATGCACCTTGCATGAGAAATGGAAAGAATGAAGGAAGTAAGGAAACTGAGTGAACAATACTGACTGGATGACACAGGAAACGACTGAAAGAACCACCAGCTGGCAGCTCTTCAGTCGGCGCTACCCAGGTAGGCAGCCCGCTATGTACACAAGTGTGGATTTAAAGCACTTAGAGCTTGGTCTCTACCCGAGGATAAGCGCTATATAAGTATTCATAATAATAATTGGTGGCACCGGAATCCATGCCAGCATAGGGATTTTACCTTTTTTTTCTAATTTACTTTACAACCTATATTGTGATCATCATTGACATTATTTTTAGCATGTTTTGAAAAGAAAAAATCAACCACTTTCAGAAGAACATATTTTGAACATGCATTGAGGTTCTGTATCAGGATGATGCATGTATAAATCATGCAAACAAAAAAAAAAAAAAAAAAAAAAAAAAAAAAAAAAAAAAAAAAAAAAAACATCCAAGTGTGATGATGATCGCTATGACATAGCATGCGGACAAATGGATTCAAAAAGAGAGCATTCATCCTTTACTTTGCATTCATGGTGCATTTTACAATGAGCTATTGTCCATTTTAAACAGAATATCACACAATTTGACACAAACATCAGCAAGTGTGTCTCAGATCAATCACTCAACACAGAATGTTTTCCCACTACAATTGCCTACACACATCAGTTGCTTTCTGTCATGTATGCAGCCAAAAATGCAGGAGTTTTTCAGTTTCCATCAGCCACAGAATGATAATGACAAGTACACTGTATGAATTTCCAATCAGAGACTGGATCCAGCTTTCAGGACATTGCCCAGATGAGGTCAGCTGCAGCATCCACATCAGCAGTATCACTGCAAACCAAGAAAAAAAATTACCCTAGTATCTGAAACAGCTGACAGCTCTTCGCAAATCATTACATTTGGGCCTCATTTAGAGTAAGAAAATCCATGCTGCATCTTTAGGTCAAAGTGTCACAAGCCATACCTTGATCCATCACATACACATAGTACAGAGTGCATCAATTAGACCTAGGACAAAGCACAATTCAGATAAATATATCACATACATTCCTTTAAAACATAAAATTGTAATGTGCATGCCAGTGCCTGTTCCTGAAATACTTCAAAATCTAATTTCAAAACTGTTGTTAGTAAAAATTTTAAATAAGAAAAAAAAAGGAAACAAAAAGTGAGACTGTCCTTGCGTTCACCATAGATTTCCATGCCAGCCTGTTACAGAATGAATGGCACTACTCTATGCCATGACTGAAAACAAACAATTCATCAAACAATCATACGGGGGCCGGAATAGCTCAGTGGTTGAGCACTGGACTCACAATCTTAGTGTTTGTTAATGAAACATCCTACACCAAACAATTTCAATATTGCTGTATGTAAAAACAGCATTTTGTGAATAATAAAGTTGGGGAAAGGCATGCATATATTAAGAGAGAGTGTTGGTGACAGTGCTCATTACAAACACGCATGCCAACCTGTAACAGAATGCCTGCAATGAATGTAAACAATTCATGACACAATCAATACACATGATGTCATCCAAAGCTTTTATCAAAGTTTAAAAGTTTTCTGCACACACACACACACACACACACACACACACACCTTCTTGTAAAAACTGAAAACAGCTTTCAGAAGTTCCTGCTGCCCAGACAAGGTCTGCTTTTGCATTAAAAATCATCCATACGCGGATCAGCAGTGTCACTGAAAAAAAAAAAAAAAGAAAAGAAAGATTTCGTTTTTTTTTTTTTTTTAACATCAAGCAAGCAGAGCTCTTCAAAAATATTCTATTAGGACCACACCTACAGTAAGAAAATCCAGACTGTATTTTTAAGTCAGAAGTCTCACACGCCATCCTCTGAATATCATATGATAATGATAAATAAAATGCACATTAAAACACAAAGCTTCGACATGTACACAGTTTCATTTGTACAAAAATACACAATGTAGAACTCAGAATGAACAGAAAATCTTTGTGTACACCCCCCCCATGTTTCAATACTGGTAGTAATATTAGTATCTTTCAAAAAAAAAAAAAAAAAAAAAAAAAAAAAAAAAAATAAAAAAAGGCATGCATGGCTAAAAAAGTCTATGTCCAAGCTAACAATAAAAACATGCCAACTGCAACAGAATCAAGGACACTTTGACATGCATCAGCCAGAAACAATTCATAAGACTATCACATTACTCAATGCAGTGAATGACCAAAACAATTCCTGACATAATCAACACACACACACTTTATTTTCAAAGTCATTCACAGCTTCTGTCAAAGTGAACTGGCTACACTACAGTGCTGTAACAACATACATGACCGCAAGGGACCATCCAAAGAAAAATCCACACCACACTCTCCCCTTAGATCACAAGTCTCACAAGCCATCTCTTGAGTAATCCTATAAAAATGAATACAATGCATTAACACAAAACCAAGGACAGGCACAGTTTCATGTACACAGAACAACTAATCCATATACTCTTAACAAACGCAAAATCATGATGTACATGATGTACATCCCAGTGTGTCAATCCTGTCAGTGAAAAAACATGATGCAAAAATAACACAACTGGGGGGAAACACATGTGAGCAGAACAAAACTGTGGAAAAAACACATGCATACAGAGCAGAAGAACAAAACTGTGGAAAAAAACACATGCATACAGCAGAGCAGAACAAAACTGTGGAAAAACACATGCATACAGAGCAGCAGAACAAAAAAACTGTGGAAAAAAGAGCAGAAGAACAAAACTGTGGAAAAACACATGCATACAGAGCAGAAGAACAAAACTGTGGAAAAACACATGCATACAGAGCAGAAGAACAAAACTGTGGAAAAAACACATGCATACAGAGCAGAAGAAACAAAACACTGGAAAAAACACATGCATACAGAGCAGAAGAACAAAAACTGTGGAAAAAACACATGCATACAGAGCAGAAGAACAAAACTGTGGAAAAACACATGCATACAGAGCAGAAGAACAAAACTGTGGAAAAAACACATGCATACAGAGCAGAGAAACAAACTGTGGAAAAACACATGCATACAGAGCAGAAGAACAAAACTGTGGAAAAACACATGCATACAGAGCAGAGAACAAAACTGTGGAAAAACACATGCATACAGAGCAGAAGAACAAAACTGGGAAAAACACATGCATACAGAGCAGAAGAACAAAACTGTGGAAAAAACATGCACATACAGAGCAGAAGAACAAAACTGTGGAAAAAAAACACATGCACACAGTGCAGAACAAACAAAACAGGAAAAACACATGCATACAGAGCAGAAGAACAAAACTGTGGAAAAACACATGCATGTGACAGTGAAAGTAAAACAGTGGAAAAAACATGCATACAGAGCAGAAGAACAAAACTGTGGAAAAAAAAAAAATGCATACAGAGCAGAAGAACAAAACAGTGGAAAACAACACATGCATACAGAGCAGAACAAAAACTGTGGAAAAAAAACACATGCATACAGAGCAGAGAACAAAACTGTGGAAAAACACATGCATACAGAGCAGAAGAACAAAACAACATGCACACACAGTGGAAGTACAAAACGGGAAAAATGCATACATACACAGTGGAAAGTACCAATAAGAGGAAAATCACATACACACAGAGCATATGTACAAAACGGTTGAGAACCCATCCATACAGAGCAGAAGTGTCATTTTCAGAGCTTACAGTGAAAATGCATGCCACTCTGAAACACAGAATGAATGACACTTTTTTATGCAGGGACTAAAAAACAATTCATGTGACTTTCACTTTACACAGTGCAGTGAATTATGAAAACAATCCATGATATGATCAATGCAAACAATGCTACCAAAGTCATTATCAGCTTCTGTCTAAGAAGAAGAACTTTCTACACCACAGTACTATGACAAAAACACATGATCCGCATGTCATCTTCTGAAAAACTTTTTACACACACACACTTTCACACACACACACACACACACACACTCCTTACCCCTAAACACAAGGCAGTAAAAAAAAAGAGGTGCCCATTCTTTGTAAAACTGATCCAGCTTTCACAAAATGACACTGGCTTGGATGAGGTTTGGTGCTGCATCATAATCAGTCATGGGCAGATTCTCATCATCACTGTAAAAACAAAAACAAAAAAAAAAAAAATACCTGTCACTTGAAATAGCAAACATCAAGCAGAGCTCTTTTAAAAAAAAAAAAAAAAAAAAAAAAAAAGAAGAAAATTCCAACCTGTATCTTTGTCTAACCTCTGTCTTTAGGTCAGAACTCTAACAAGCTATTCCTTGAGCAATTGTATAATGAATGATAATACAGAGCACATCAAACACAAAACTTAGGGCATGCACAACAAAATTGTCCATAATATTCTTTGAGTATAGCTCAGAGTTTGTTAATGAAATATCTTTACACCACAAACAATTTCAATATAGCTGTATGTAAAACGAACTTTTTGTGAATAATAAAGTTGGGGGAAAGGCATGCATATATTGAGAAACAGAGTTAGTGACAGTGCTCATTACAAACAAGAATGCCAACCTGTTACAGAATGCCTGCAATGAATGTAAACAATTCATTCATGACACAATCAATACACATGATGTCATCTGAAGCTTTTATCAAAGTTTAAAAGTTTTCTGCACACACACACACACACACACGCACACACACACACACACACACACACGCACGCACACACACACACCCCCCTACCTTCTTGTAAAACTGAAAACAGCTTTCAGAAGTTCCTGCCCAGACAAGGTCTGCTTTTGCATTAAAAATCATCCATACGCAGATCAGCAGCTTCACTGAAAAAAAAAAAAAAAAAAGAAAAATTATCATTTTGTTTTAAACAGCTAACATCAAGCAGAGCTCTCTTCAAATAATTCTATTAGGACCACACCTACAGTAAGAAAATCCAGACTGTCTTTTTTTGTCAGGGTCTCACATGCCATCCTCTGAATAATCATATGATAATGATGGATACAATACACACTAAAACACAAAGCTTTGACATGCACAGTTTCATCTGTACAAAAATATACAGTGTATAACTCAGAACAAACAGAAAATCTGTGTGTACACCCCCATGTTTCAATACTGTTAGTAACATTAGTATTTTCAAAAAAGGAAAAAAAAAAAAAACCTTGGGGGGAAAAAGCATGCATGCAGGCTGAAAGAGTCTTTGTCAAAGCTAACAAGAAAAACACATGCCAGCCTGCAACACAATCAAGGACACTTTCATAAGACTATCAACGGATTCAAGGACACTTTTACATGCATCAGCCAGAAAAAATTCATAAGACTATCACATTACTCGATGCAGTGAATGACAAAAACAATTCCTGACATAATCAACACGCACAATTATTTTCAAAGCCATTCACAGCTTCTGTCAAAGTGAAGAACTGGCTACACTAGAGTGCTTTCACAACATATATGACCCCAAGGGACCATATCAGGGCTGTCGCCTCCTCAGTCAGTCAATTCCCTACACACACACACACAAACATAAAAAATAACAGAGATGTTCTTGAACACAAAAAGACTGCACACCGCAAGGTATTTACTACACATTCACACATATACACACACTAGGAGATACTCACCAACATCCGTTGCCTTAACTGTTTCACCTTTTCATCTGTTTTGATGGAGTATCATGTCGCTTACAACTAAGCTGACCGTGAGGGCCCACACTAGGGCTATTATCTTGTCAAAGCTCAG
>JADBJO010006699.1:80212-103118 GCA_016801955.1 Conus betulinus | reverse complement strand
TAGTCATGCGACTGCTGACTGCATGTGACTTTTTGAACCGTGGCCATCACCTGGGAGTGGACAACTACTTCTCCTCACCTCAGTTGTTCCTTGACTTGTACCAACAAGGGACAACAGCCACTGGTACTGTCAGGGCCCACAGGAGAGGTCTCCCAAGGGCGGCTCTTCAGCAGCGACTGCGCAATCATGAGGTCACTGAACGCCGGAAAGGCAATCTCCTGTGTGTTGCCTACAAAGATGGGGGAAAAGAAGCCTGTTCTTCTGAGCACTGCTGTCTCTGCAGGCTTTGAGGAGCTGGAAAACAGGAGAAGACAGCAGGTGAGGAAACCTAAATGTGTGGTCAAGTACAACAAGACCATGGGGGGTGTGGACTTGAGCGACGCACACGCCTCTACGTGTACCTGTCTGAACGCCGCACCATGAAGTGGTCACTCAAGGTTGTCTTCTCATTGTTTGGGAGGGCTGTCTTGAATGCCTACATCATTTATGAGAAGAACACCTCAGACATGCCCAAAATGACCAGGTACCAATTCATGGGTGCAGGTTGTGGAGGGTCTGGCGGGCAATTACTACCCACCCAAAGTCGTCCGTCGGCGCCGCACTGCTGCTGAGATCCAGGCTGCCAAGGAGAACCCACCACTGCAGGTCCTCCCAGCCCTGCCTGCCCAGCCCCAGCCAGGTGTTGCAGTTGTTGCCCATGACATGAGGAAGCTACCACCAGGCAAGAGGAGGGACTGTGCTGCTGGTCACAACAAGCGTGTCCGATCCACTTGGGAGTGTCCTGCCTGCGACGTTGGCCTCTGCGCTGGGTGCTTTCCCAAGTACCACAGAAGATGAATGTGCTGTCCATGCCAGCCTTCTCCTGATGTACATATGTGAACAGTGCTGTTTGTGGTGTTCTGGACAAATGGAACAATGTTTGTGCCAGTGTATATGACTTTTTGTGTGGGACACTTTTTCTGGATATATTTGTGCAACATTCAATGGATACTTCAGTGTGGACTAGTAAAGGTACAAGAATCAAGGTATGGCTTTTATTTTACCTTTTTTGTTTTGTCCAAGCATTGCTCTTTCAAAAAATGTATAGGTTTTTATGGTCTAATATTAATTTGAGACCTTCAAAAACTACAAAAAACTAACATTACCCAAGGACACTGTCCGCGGTTCCATTATAAGCCATTATTTTAGAACATACTGTTCATTATATGTAGTGCCAAGAGGGTTAAATATTCCCCCTTCTCTTCTGCTGTATATTTGCGTTTGTGCTGTTTTTCATCTCTCCATTCTATATCTAGTGAAACTTTTCTTCTTTATGTCAGTTAAAAAAAAAAATGTATAATAATCTCTCTCTCCCTCTCTCTCTCTCTCTCTCTCTCTCTCTCTCTCTCTCTCTCTCTCTCACGCATACACACATGATGTATACATACATAATATGTGTACACACACACACATACATACATGCACATTACACATGCACACAAATCACTAAGAACACACACACACACACACACACACACACACACACACACACACACACACACACACACACTCACACTAAGCTCACACACATGCACACACACACACATATCCACACATAGCGTATGTCTTGTGAAATTTGTTCACCAATGTGAAGACTCTGGATTCATGTATCAGTTCCACATGTATTCAGTTACAAACATGTTCCTTTTTTCATATTCCCTTTTCTCTAAATGCTGTTTATTTGCTTTCTGAATTTTTGACACCTCCATTCAAAATCTTGTGAAATTTTTTCAATGCCCCCTCCCCTCAAACAACAAAAAAAAACACACAGAAAATCCCAGTCAGTCTCTCATGCACACACACAGTGAGGCACACACACACACACACACACACACACACACACACACACACACACACACACACACACACACACACACACACACACACACACACACACACACACACACACACACACACACACACACACACACACACACACACACACACACACACACACACACACACACACACACACACACACATTCACAGTCTTCACTGACCAGTGCACAATTACACATATTCATATGATTTATTTACATGCACAATTATGATTTGATTTTTTTAGGTGCCCAGGACCCGGCCTTCAACATCAACAACCTGATCCCAGAAGACGCCTGCGATTGACCGATGTCCGAAAATTGTAGTGTACATGATGGGTCCTCTTCTGGAGCAAGGATATCACCTCTACATGGACAACTGTATATACCGGACTCAATTTGTTCAGGTACAGTGAAGTTTCCTAAGCTCTGTCTCACACACACATACACACTTTCCATGTTTATTCTGTTTAGTTTCTGAGTATGTGATGGTGGTAACTGGGGTGGGTGGAGGGAAATGCAGTGCAGACCAGCCACCGTGGGGAAGTGGTTAGCGTCGCGGACTCCCGGCTGGGAGGTCGTGGGTTCGAATCCCATCAGAATCATGTGGGTTTTTCTGCCCCGACCGGTTCCTACCCAGAGTTGAGTTTGCTGCGGACTCAGTTGGGAAGACTGGACACACAGTCGAGTTTCATCCACTTAATGGATGCGTTTCTGAGGGTGATGATCAGAGATGGCAACGGTTAGCAGTTTCAGTTCCTGAAACACACAGTGAGTTTTGGATTTCTTCTGAAAGAAAACAATAGTCTAATCAGCGAGCGAGCAACAAACGGATTGGTTCTGCACAACGAAAATTCTTTCTTATCAGTATGAAATGTTCTCCACACGTCAGAAAGTGTTAAGTTTTTGATTATATTATTAAATTGTTTCACTTCTGCCTCGCTGTGGAATAAACCTGATATGATATCCATTTCATTGTTCACAACACAGTTGAAATCACCAAAAACCATTAAGTTTTGCTTACCGAATGTGTTAAACACTTCTTGCAGTTTCATAAAAAGCATTAACTTGACCTTGGTATTGTTGGGGGCATAAACATTTACAAGTTTGAATTTTTAATAGTCATTTTCTACTAATATCTTTAACATTCTTTCAACACTAACTCCAAGTGTACTTTCCCCTGAAAGTGTTTAGAAATTAAAATGATTTCTCCTTGACTCCTGTTTGTGCCCACATTATAAAAGATTATGCCACCCCACTATTTCTCTCACATTGATGATGCACCATTTTCAGTTATGTGAGCTACCTGTGAACAAGCAATATTAAACTTTTGCCTTTTCAGATAATGAAATACTGTGTTTCTTTTCATTTTGTTTTTTAAACCTCTAATATTTAAAGAGCATATGCATATGTGTAACTTATCCATAGGATGATAGATTGTGGGCTCATCTGTGTACAGTAAGATATGCGATATTTTCACAGTTCAAATCACTGTCCATTGAGGAGGTCCAGGTTGTCAGTAAGAGGGCAGTCCGATGAAGTAAGGTCTACAAACCACCTGTGTCACCAACCTCAGGGGAGCATATCTACCCACTTGTGACCTGATTGCTTACAGGCACAGCACACAATGTCCTTTTGACACCCTGATGCATGGTGTCCCTGTCCAAGGCAATTTGAACAAGTATATGGGGTTTCTTAACATCTTTGGCCGTTCTTGATGAAAAATTTTTTTGAGCAGTGAAGAAGCTTACCTTTAGGGGTTTTTATTTTGGCAAGTGGAACAGCAGGGACAGTTATGTAGACAAATCTACGCCCTGTTAAGAATCTTGTCAGCTTGTGATCGGCGTCTCTGGCTCTCAGCTTTGATGGAAGAACAAAGTTCACAGCCTACTTGCACCAAGGAGTGCTCTATTTCAGCATCAGCAACAGATATTGGGACATTATCAATCCACACTTTCGTCCAGGGTTTTTCCTCCCCGGAGCTACCCTGTAAAATGAAGGGTTGTTGTTGGAAAGTTGTAGAACAGCCCCTCTAACTGCCATACCTTTTACAAGCAATTCAGAGAAAAATCTTCATACAACTTCACTTCAGACAACAACTCTGAAGTGTACAGTCTACCTCTTTCAATTGATGAACTGAAATCAGATCTGCAAACCTACAGCGATTCTGCTCCTGGCCTGGATGATATTCATTATCAGCTTTTGAAACATCTCCCAGAGAGCTGTGTCCAGACCCTTCTAAAGTGTACAACCATATCTGTACAAACAGGGTGTTTTCCACCCTCCTGGTGAAAAGCCCTGATCATTGATGATTCCAGCCTGGAAAAGACCTTACCAACCCTTCAAACTACCGTCCAGTAGCTCTGATCAGCTGCCTCTGCAAGGTAATGGAAAAGACGGTCAACTCCCGTCTGATGTGAAGCTGGAAACCCCAACACTGGCTTATGTTGAAGACCTGGCAAGAGGAATGGAACTCAAAGATGAGTAACCAACTGTTTGAAATCCATCCAAACCTGAAAGAGTTTTTACCATGTTCCGGGGGGGCTTAAAGAAGAAAACACTTTTATGCCATTTGGTAGAAAGAAACTCATGGAGAGCGTGGAAGCAGAGAGTCCTCAGAAGAGAAGCCCCCCTTCAAGCAAGTGTTTCGACCCTTATCAGATCTCCTGACACTCTAGGGGGGTTGGGCCACACCCGGTTCATGACTCCGGATGTCCCTTGATGCCCCCCCTTTTTTTTTCCCCATCTTGGGATGAGCCATGGCTGGGATTCGAACCTATGACCCTCTGGACATGCTCATTTTCCACTTAATGACTCGCCCTCTAACCACTGAGCCTCTGAGACACCTGATATTTGTAGGAAAGTTAAGCCTTATGAAGTTCACTTTTGTTCTTCCTTGACCAGATCCAGCTTGAACACCTCTCTGCCACTTCTGCCATTGCTTTCAGGGCTCTGGGTTCCATTTGCATACAGGCCACTCCTTTTACACCCATTCTTATCTTTTAAAAAGTGAAGAAGCTCCATGGTGCATTCCATGTCATGTACCACTCACAGTAAAACATATTCTTTTTAGAAAGTTGGGATTTGCATGATGTGAGACATAAACATTGATTTTTACAGCAGACTCCATGAAAACCTTGTTCAGAGATGTCCCACTTGATGTGATCGTTGAACTTCTGAAAGAGATGAACATTTTTCATCTGATTTAAGAAATTACTGAAGAAGAAAGATTTTACAAAAGGTTCTGGTATGTTTTTAGAAGATGTATTTTAAAGGGTTGTGTGAATTAAAAAGAAAAAGAATTTGTTGATGACCTGTGAGTTGAGACTGGATAGAGGGGGAATTTGGAGAATAGGGAAGGAAGAAGTGGAGGAGTGTAGAGATAAGAAGGTGCAAGTAGTGAATTTGTGTGACCAGGGATGTGTGTGTGTGTGTGTGTGTGTGTGTGTGTGTGTGTGTGTGTGTTACTGTGCAATTATGTTTCAGATAAAATGGCTGACGGCAATCAAAGGTGTTCAGTTTTAACAAAACAGCTTGGAAGGACAGAGTGGGGGGAAGAAGGCTGGAGAAGGAGGGAGAGTGGAGGGGTGGGGGGAGCCAGGGAGCCACAGGGATGGGGGGGGGGGGGGGGGGGGGGGGGGAGGAAGGGTGGAGGAGGAGGTGTGTGTGAGTATGTTATTTGCAAGGGCAACAGTGTTTGGGGCATATACTGTTTTTCTGTGCAGATGTCTCAAGACTGCTGAAGAAGACATTGAACCATTGGAGGACCTGAAAGGAGGTGAGATGTGTATCTGTGTGTGTCTGTATGTGTATGTTGTTTACAGGGATGAAATATCATTGGAAGTTTATGCTGACTTAATTTTGTTATCTAGGAAGGTGTCTGGAGATAACTACAAACATTGGACTGAGAGGAGAGCCAAATACAAGATGACTGTGTGTCTGTGTGTGTTGGTGAGTTGGGAAGAATGTGTGGAGTGGGAGGAGTGGGGGGGGGGGGGGGGGGGGGGGGCAGGGAGGGGGGGGAGTAGACAGGGGGAGAGGATGAAAGAAGGGGAGGGGAGAGGTGTTGGGAATGGGATTGTGGTTGTGAGCCAGTGTGATAGTCACAAGGGCAACATTGCTGAGGGCCTATACTTTAACTCATTATTTTGTCTGTGCAGGTTCCTCAAGACTGCTGAAGACACTGAACCATTTGGAGGGACAGAGATGTGGCGAGGTGTGTTTCTGTGTGTGTGTGTGTAAGTGTGTGTGTGTGTGTGTGTGTGTATATAGGGATAATATTATGTTTGGATGTCTCTTAGTTGTGTTTTATGCAGGCATCTCAAACTGACTACACAGGGACAAGGGAGAGGTGCATGTATGTGTGTGCGAGTGAGTGTTATTTACAGAGGCAGCATTGTTTGGGGCATGCATATTAACTCATCATGTGTGATTCAGTGATTCTTGAATTTAGAATGAATACATTCTTCAATGAAGAGGTCTCTTGAAGAATCCGCTCAGAAAACCACACTGAAGAGCCTGGTAGGTGTTGAATAGTTTCTGCTTGTAAATGGGAAACTGACTGATACTTGTGTGGGAGAGTTAGTGTTCAAGGTGTAATGTACTGCATGTAAAATTCAGAAAGTCATCAGTAGTTCCTAAATCACACCAGTGTATGCTGAATCATTGCAGGAGGAAGACTACCCCAGGTCGGGGGGCCAGCTGAACGGAGGGTTTTCCAGGACATCAGGAGTGACAGCCATTGTTAGACTTGGATCTTCTGCTGGTAAGTAGCACAGTCCCTTTGTGTGTGTGTGTGCACACAG
This sequence comes from Conus betulinus, assembly GCA_016801955.1. Lineage (NCBI taxonomy): Eukaryota > Metazoa > Mollusca > Gastropoda > Neogastropoda > Conidae > Conus > Conus betulinus. Next base: position 96,457 of record JADBJO010006699.1, on the reverse strand, counting down.
TTTTGCATTTGTTTCAGGTAGCAGTTGAATTCAAATTTATAAACTGCGTTTGCAGAGTGGACATCCAGGCAGGCCAAGATGTTGCAGTACAAAGATGATGACAGCAGGAGGATGTGGTAAGTGTCTCACAGCAAAATAGTTGTTATTGATTGAATAGAGCATTTAGGCTAGGCCAGTCCAGTCCAGTCTAGCTTCAAGGTCACAAATCTCACTTGTCATTACATGAAAGAAATGACCAACCTTACTGGGAGAATGACCTTGTTTGTGTTGAGGGTACATTTCAGAATGTTTTTGATGGCAAAGAATTGATAATAGATTCAATTCCACATTGTTTTCAATGGTGCAACTCCATGCTTTATTGCAGACTCTGTGAAAACACTGTTCAGAGATATTCCACCTGATCTGATTTTCATTTCCTGAAAGAGATTTGTGTTTTCATTGATTCTATATAAGAAAAGAGTGAAAGTATTTTAGCATGGTTTAGGAAATCTGTTTTATTAAGTTACATGTGTGTTTGTGTTGGCTTTGTTTTAACAGCTTTGCTGAGCTTTGACAAGATAATAGCCCTAGTGTGGGCCCTCACGGTCGCTTAGCTGTAAGCGACATGATACTCCATCAAAACAGATGAAAAGGTGAAACAGTTAAGGCAACGGATGTTGGTGAGTATCTCCTAGTGTGTATGTGTGTGAATGTGTAGTAAATACCTTGCGGTGTGCGGTCTTTTTGTGTTCAAGAACATCTCTGTTATTTATTTGTGTTGTGTGTGTGTGTGTGTGTGTTTATATATGTAGGGAATTGACTGAGGAGTGACAGCCCTGATATGGTCCCTTGGGGTCATATATGTTGTGAAAGCACTCTAGTGTAGCCAGTTCTTCACTTTGACAGAAGTTGTGAATGGCTTTGAAAATAATTGTGTGTATTGATTATGTCATGAATTGTTTTTGTCATTCACTGCATTGAGTAATGTGATAGTTTTTATGAATTGTTTCTGCCTGATGCATGTAAAAGTGTCCTTGAATCTGTTGATAGTCTTATGAATTGTTCCTGGCTGATGCTGTAAAAGTGTCCTTGAATCTGTTGATAGTCTTATGAATTGTTCCTGGCTGATGCTGGTAAAAGTGTCCTTGATTCTGTTGCAGGCTGGCATGTGTTTTTTCTTGTGTTAGCTTTGACAAAGACTCTTTCAGCCTGCATGCATGCTTTTCCCCCAAGGTCTTTTTTTTTTTTTTTTTTGAAAGATACTAATATTACTAACAGTATTGAAACATGGGGGTGTACACACAAAGATTTTTGTTTGTTCTGAGTTATACACTGTATATTTTTGTACAGATGAAACTGTGCATGTCAAAGCTTTGTGTTTTAGTGTGTATTGTATCCATCATTATCATATGATTATTCAGAGGATGGCATGTGAGACCTGACCCAAAAAAATGCAGTCTGGATTTTCTTACTGTAGGTGTGGTCCTAATAGAATTATTTGAAGAGAGCTCTGCTTGATGTTAGCTGTTTAAAACAAAATGATAATTCTTTTTTTTTTTTTTTCAGTGAAGCTGCTGATCTGCGTATGGATGATTTTTAAATGCAAAAGCAGACCTTGTCTGGGCAGGAACTTCTGAAAGCTGTTTTCAGTTTTAAAAGAAGGTAGGGGTGTGTGGGTGTGTGTGTGTGTGTGTGTGTGTGTGTGTGTGTGTGTGTGTGTGTGTGCGTGCTTGCGTTCATGCGTGCGTGTGTGTGTGTGTGTGTGTGTGTGTGCAGAAAACTTTAAAACTTTGATAAAAGCTTTGGATGACATCATGTGTATATTGATTGTGTCATGAATGTTTACATTCATTGCAGGCATTCTGTAACAGGTTGGCATTCTTGTTTGTAATGAGCACTGTCACTAACTCTGTTTCTTAATATATGCATGCCTTTCCCCAACTTTATTATTCACAAAAAGTTCGTTTTACATACAGCAATATTGAAATTGTTTGGTGTAAAGATATTTCATTAACAAACACTGAGCTATACTCAAAGAATATTATGGACAATTTTGTTGTGCATGCCCTAAGTTTTGTGTTTGATGTGCTCTGTATTATCATTCATTATACAATTGCTCAAGGAATAGCTTGTTAGAGTTCTGACCTAAAGACAGAGGTTAGACAAAGATACAGGTTGGAATTTTCTTACTTTTTTTTTTTTTTTTTTTTTTAAGCTCTGCTTGATGTTTGCTATTTTAAGTGACAGGTAATTTTTTTTCTTGTTGTTTTTGTTTTTACAGTGATGATGAGAATCTGCCCACGACTGATTATGATGCAGCACACAAACCTCATCCAAGCCAGTGTCATTTTGTGAAAGCTGGATCCAGTTTTACAAAGAATGGGCACCTCTTCTTTTTACTGCCTTGTGTTTAGGGGTAAGGAGTGTGTGTGTGTGTGTGTGTGTGTGTGTGTGAAGAGCAGCAGAAGATGTTTAAAGTTTTTCAGAAGAAGATGACATGCGGATCATGTGTTTTGTCATAGTACTGTAGTGTAGAAAATTCTCTTCTTCTTAGACCGAAGCTGATAATGACTTTGGTAGCAATTGTTTGCATTGATCATATCATGAATTGTTTTCATAATCACTGCATGCATGTGTAAAGTGAAAGTCACATGAATTGTTTTTTTAGTCACTGCATAAAAAAAGTGTCATTCATTCTGTTTCAGAGTGGCATGCATTTTCACTGTAAGCTCTCTGAAAATGACACTTCTGCTCTGTCTGTGGGTCATGGGTTCTCAACCGTTTTGTTATTATGCTCTGTGTGTATGTGATTTTCCTCTTATTTGTACTTCCACTTCCACTGTGTGTGTGTGTTTTTTTTTTTCCACTGTTTTGTTTTCCACAGTTTTGTTCTTCTGCTCTGTATGCATGTGTTTTTCCACAGTTTTGTTCTGCTGTGCATGTTTTTCCACAGTTTTTCCCCAGTTTTGTTCTGCTCTGTATGCATTTGTTTTCATCATGTTTTGTTTTTTTTTCTGACAGGATTGACACACTGGGATGTACATCATGATTTTGCGTTTGTTAAGAGTATATGGATTAGTTGTTCTGTGTACATGAAACTGCCTGTCCTTGGTTTTGTGTTAATGCATTGTATTCATCATTTTATAGGATTACTCAAGAGATGGCTTGTGAGACTTGTGATCTAAGGGGAGAGTGTGGATTTTCTTTGGATGGTCCCTTGCGGGTCATGTATGTTGTTACAGCACACTGTAGTGTAGCCAGTTCACTTTGACAGAAGCTGTGAATGACTTTGAAAATAATTGTGTGTGTTGATTATGTCAGGAATTGTTTTTGTCATTCACTGCATTGAGTTATGTGATAGTCTTATGCATTGTTTCTGGCTGATGCATGTCAAAGTGTCCTTGATTCTGTTGCAGTTGGCATGTGTTTTTTATTGTTAGCTTGGACATAGACGGTTTTAGCCTGCATGCATGTTTTTTTCCCCCCCCCCCCCCCCCCCCCCCTTTTTTTTTTTTTTTTTTTTTTTTTTTTTTTTTGAAGATACTAATATTACTACCAGTATTGAAATATGGGAGTGTACACACAAGATTTTCTGTTCATTCTGAGTTCTACACTGTATATTTTTGTACGAATGAAACTGTACATGTCGAAGCTTTGTGTTTAATGTGCATTTTATTTATCATTATCATATGATTATTCAGAGGATGGCGTGTGAGACTTCTGACTTAAAAATACAGTCTGGATTTTCTTACTGTAGGTGTGGTCCTAATAGAATTATTTGAAGAGAGCTCTGCTTGATGTTAGCTGTTTAAAAAAAAAAAAAAAAAAAATAATTTTTTCTCTTTTTTTTTTTTTCAGTGACACTGCTGATCCGCGTATGGATGATTTTTAATGCAAAAGCAGACCTTGTCTGGGCAGGAACTTCTGAAAGCTGTTTTCAGTTTTACAAGGTAGGGTGTGGGTGTGTGTGTGTGTGTGTGTGTGTGTGTGTGTGCAGAAAAAACTTTTAAACTTTGATAAAAGCTTTGGATGACATCATGTGTATTGATTGTGTCATGAATTGTTTACATTCATTGCAGGCATTCTGTTACAGGTTGGCATGCATGTTAGTAATGAGCACTGTCACCAACACTCTTTCTTAAATTAATATGCATGCCTTTCCCCAACTTTATTATTCACAAATGCTGGTTTTTTTACAGCAATATTGAAATTGTTTGGTGTAAGGATGTTTCATTAACAAACAGTAAGATTGTGAGTCCAGTGCTCAACCACTGAGATATTCCGGCCCCCGTATGATTGTTTGATGATTGTTTTCAGTCATGGCATAGAGTAGTGCCATTCATTCTGTAACAGGCTGGCATGGAAATCTCTATGGTGAACGCAAGGACAGTCTCACTTTTTGTTTCCTCCAATTTTTCTTATTTACGAAATTTTTACTAACAACAGTTTTTTGAAATTAGATTTTGAAGTATTTCAGGAACAGGCACTGGCATGCACATTACAATTTTATGTTTTAAAAGGAATGTATGTGATATATTTATCTGAAATTGTGCTTTGTCCTAGGTCTAATTGATGCACTCTGTACTATGTGTATGTGATGGATCAAGGTATGGCTTGTGACACTTTTGACCTAAAGATGCAGCATGGATTTTCTTACTCTAAATGAGGCCCAAATGTAATGATTTGCAAAGAGCTGTCAGCTGTTTTTCAGATACTAGGGTAACCTTTTTTTTTGGTGTGCAGTGATACTGCTGATGTGGATGCTGCAGCTGACCTCATCTGGGCAATGTCCTGAAAGCTGGATCCAGTCTGATTATGGAAATTCATACAGTGTACTCGTCATTATCATTCTGTGGCTGATGGAAACTGAAACTCCTGCATATTTTTAGCTGCATACATGACAGAAAGCGACTGATGTGTGTAGGCAATTGTAGTGGGAAAACATTCTGTGTTGAGTGATTGATCTGAGACACTTGCTGATGTTTGTGTCAAATTGTGTGATATTCTGTTAAAATGGACAATAGCTCATTGTAAAATGCACCATGAAATGCAAAGTAAAGGATGAATGCTCTTTTTGAGTCCATTTGTCTGCATGCTATGATATCATAGCGATCATCACACTCAGATGGTTTTTTTTTTTTTTTTTTTTTTGCATGATTTATACGTACATGCATCATCCTGATACAGAACCTCAGTGCATGTTCAAAAAATGTTCTTCTGAAAGTGGTTGATTTTTTTTTTCAAACATGCTAAAAATAATGTCAACAATGATCACAAATATAGGTTGTAAAGTAAATTAAAAAAAAAAAAAATCCCTATGCTGGCATGGATTCCGGTGCCACCAATTATTATTATGATGAATACTTATATAGCGCCTATCCTCGGGTAGAGACCAAGCTCTAAGTGCTTTAAATCCACACTTGTGTACATAGCGGGCTGCCTACCTGGGTAGCGCCGACTGAAGAGCTGCCAGCTGGTGGTTCTTTCAGTCGTTTCCTGTGTCATCCAGTCAGTATTGTTCACTCAGTTTCCTTACTTCCTTCATTCTTTCATTTCTCATGCAAGGTGCATGCTGTGTGTAACGTGTCACCCACACCAAGCCATACTGGCCTTCTCTTCTGAAAGTTGGTGATGGGATTATAGGTGTGTGCAAGGTCTTATGCGTGCGTTCACACATGGAACCTACTTTTATAGTCTCATTCAAAGAACTGTATGAAAAATGTAGTCAGAACCAATGTTAACTCTGAGGGAAAAGTCCCCCTGTGTCAAAACAGCTGGCGGCAATTCGAACCCGCAACCCCAGGTTCACCAAGATTATGAGTCGAGCGCTCTACCACTGAGCTATTCTGCCCTATGACAAGCGGAAGGAAAAGGAAAACAGCTGTAGCCGCCATATGTAGGCATTGTGCTAATGTGAATATCTATAGAGGTATTTCATTCTGTAAGGTTTGAAACAAAACTTCATATAACTGGAGAACATCAGGCGGGATTTGCATTGTGTTATGTAGATATCTCTAGAGGTATTTCATTCTGTATTTTTGAAGCAAACTTAATGTAACTGGAGAACATCTGGTTTACATTGTGCTAATGTAAATATCTATAGAGGTATTTCATTCTGTAAGATTTGAAGCAAACTTAATGTAACTGGAGAACATCTGGTGGTTACATTGTGCTAATGTAAATATCTATAGAGGTATTTCATTCTGTAAGATTTTGAAGCAAACTTAATGTAACTGGAGAAATCAGGCGGGACTAAAAAAAAAAAAAAAAAAAGGTTATTCCACAGTCATCATATATTTACTCTGCTTGCTGAAGTTCAGAAACAAATTTGCAAATAATTACAGAAAAAAAGTCTGTGATGTAAGGTAAAAAAAAAAAATAAGATCAAGAGCAAACTTATCAGAGTTTGTAGTAATGGCACAAGTTAAACAATATTGTCGTGTGTAACCTATAACATTTTCTTTATTCATTGAGTTACTAAGTTTGACCTTTTAGAATTGTTTGTGCTGATTTTTGCTGATGGCATTTTACTATCAAGAGCCTGTGGTTGGTATATAGACAGCTAAATAATTTGTATTCCACAGCAAGCAGACCAGAATGAAATATTGTGAATAAGACAAATGTTGAACTGTTTCCCTGCAGCAGCAGACTAAAAATAGAATGTTATGAGTAAGACAAATATTGAATATGAATAAGACAATATAGTCATGTTTTTCCTGAAACAAGCAGATTAGAATGAAATGTTAATGTGAATAAAATATGGATAATGAGTTTTATAAAGGGGGATATAATGCATGCATTGAGAAAAATGACGAAAAAAAAAAAAAATGTGGTGGTAATGCATACAATCATCTTGGTATTTCACAGCCACTAGTTTTGATTTTGCTTGTCATATAGTCAGAGTGAAGAAGGCAGGCAGTTACTTTTTAACATTTTGTACACAAGGTGGATAGCATTCCTTAAGTGTTTTTACAAAGTTATTTGATTCATAGGAGCTGCCTAGTTTACAGTATGGAGCAGAAATATGGGCTTTTGGGAAAAATTCCATGATTGAAACAGTTCACTTGTGTGCTAGAAATACTGTTTGAATGAGAACACCCAGTGATCTGGTTTATAATGGACTTGTTATGAAATTCTGATTTCAAATGTATGATGCTAGCTCAAAGTAACAAGAAGGGATGACAGCAGGATACCTTGTAAAAGTTAAGAGTAAGAGAACATGGGCTTCCAATGTGCAACTGTGGATTTGTTTGGGATAAAGTCTTGAAAATGTATCGGTATTTCTGAATTGTTTTAAACAGAGGATTGTTAACTGCAGATGGCAGGACTGGCATGGAGACCTGTTTACCCTATCCATAACAATTCAGTATTCATGGCACAGGTTTTTTAGAATACAACATTTTTTTCCTTTGCACAAAATGATGCACCTATAATTCTAAGAAGAAAACGGTTCTTACTGTAAGCTGTAGCAATCAAGCACCTTTACATCTTTTTTTTTTTTTTAGTTTTACAGTCGGGTACATTGAAATTGTTCATATATTTGTTTTAGAATGTTTCAAGACTGGCCTTGATCAGGAGACTGTAAGATGTAATCAGCAAAAAAAAGCTCCTAAGTATCAGAGACCTGAACTCAACATGGGTAAAAATCACCAGTTCCGAAAACACTGTACAGATAAACATGTTACTTCTCCCAGTAGTCGCTCTAAGATCATTGGAAAACTGATTTGCACAGCTGTTTGTAGTGAGAAATAGCTCGCCCTCTCTACATCTGTCTGTCTGTCTCTCTCTCTCTCTCTCTCTCTCTCCCCCCCCCCCCGAATGCCTGCAGTGTATTTTGCAATGTGCAGCTGCACATCATGGGCTGATGAGAGTCGAATCAAAGCCGATTCACAATGGGAGGGAGGAGTTACGTGAGTATCGGCGCGTGCCAGCCAAGAATAGTTGGTGTTTAGAGCTGCGAGTAGTCACTAGATACTTTGGGAGGGTGAACAAACTGTTCACTAAACTTACCATAGTGGTGACTTTGAACATTCAGAGCCATACATAGGGAGGGCACGTAACCTCCTCCCTACAATAGGCTCTAAATAATCAAAAATTAAACGTCGCCTTTCTACACAAGTCTAGTTTGATTTTTCAATTATTTATCGCCTCTCTTCAGTCGTACGGAGTCACGTGAGGATTTTAGAGCATCTAGTGACTATGCAGCATTTCACATAATTGCAAAACCCCATTGCAGTCATCAATACATGTACATCAGTTTAATCTGATTCAGTACAGGTGAATATCACCAAACACACATGTTGAACACAAACTTGGAACATATTCTAAATGCAGTGCATACTGGCCTGCCTTCACTTGCAATTAAATGCAGAATATTTGTAAACACATTCCCCAGGAAGTCTGAAATTTGCCAAGTACATACTGTACAGAAGTCATGACTTCAGCGATAGCCGATGTGAGGCATGTCCCAAGAGGGCAAGACTGTCTGTGTTCTTTTTTCAATGGCTGTTTTCATTTTCTTGGATGTCTGTGAGTCAGTGTTGCGTTGTGCCCTGAGAGTATTGTATGTGTGTTGTCTGTCAAGGCTATTGCTGCTTTTTCAGTGCTTTTTGCACATGTGAGCTTTTGATGTCAGCTCTTCTGGCCTTTGCTGGAAGACTTTTCCAAATTTCAGCACTTCAGTTTTTTCTGGCCTTTGATACCTACCAAGCCTGTCTTTCAGTTTGTCCTTTAACAGTCCAGACTGGTAGCGTTTATTGATGACTTGTGCTAGGGAGGACGGACACTGGTGGTGCTGTCTTCACACCATCATCAAGATCTTCATCTGTTTCCCCAAGCAAATCTTCGTCAGAGCCGGCTGCTGAGAGCGTGTCATCTACTACCTCCACTTCAGATTCCGACTCTGACAACAATGCCTTTGTGCTTTCTGCATGCAACTTCTTCCCCTGTGTGTTGGTTTTCAGAGTCACACTTTTCTACGTCATCTGAATCTGAACTGTCTGGTGACAAAGCTCGCTTTCTTGCTCTGTTGGGCTCTTGTTCACCTGAATGGCTTTGGCCAGCGATTCTCTGCAGCATGGCTTCAAGTCTATCCAAGCGGCCAGACATTTTTGTGTCAAGTGACTGCAGATCCATGAATGCCACTGTCATGGCCTCTTGCCACTCAGGGCTGTCTTCGGCCATTGCGTCAGTCTCTGCTGACTTTCAAAGTTCAGTCTCTGCTGATCTTTTGTCAGTCTCTTGCTGACTACACAAGGGAATGAGATTTACCAGTCTCAGCTGGATAACGCCTCTGTTGTCAAGTATAAATTTGGGCAAATTAGGGGCTACTGGTGTGTGAGTTTGTCATAAAAAATAGGACAAATCCTGACCAGTACTGGGCCCACGCATGCACATGCATGATGGCGGCCACGTAGCAAGCAGGGAATGAGTGAGGGTGAAAAAAGGATGTTGTACTTGCCCCTCAAACTAGGTTATTTTTTTTTAAATAGCAAAAAAATTGTACAAGTATATAACCTTCACTGATGTTAGTTAGTTAGTGTTTATAGGGTCCAGCGGACTACTAGGAGCCAAATCAGGACCTCGGCTATCATATCTGCTGAGTCTCTAGATACAAATACCCACACTAGTATTAACACATCGCTTAAAATTTATAAAGACAAAAGCACAATTATCTGTTCAACTCCAGCAACACCTATATACATATTATTAAAGCACTATAAATTATAAAATAAGTTTACCTCTTACAAAAAAAAAAAAAAAAAAAAAATCCACTGAAATCTCACGAAAAAGAACTAAAATTACTGGTGGAAAAAAAAACTTCTCTCTGATACACATCAAATCAGCACATTCAGTCAAAAAAATGATTAACACTGAACAAGCTGTCACATGCAACACACCATGGAGGGTCTTCCCTTCTGAGTATCCAACTGTGCGTTATATAGCTGTGCCCAATATGTAACCGTGACAAAACCAATTCTCTTTACAGTTACGTACTATCGATGGGAAAGGGTTGATTAAATCTGGGCAAATTTTAAACAGTTTGTTATGAATTTGATTAGACCATTCACTCAGCCACAGCTCACGACAATACGAGCTAGATTTATGACAAAGATCTGAGTGAGGAACAAACTGCACAGGCCTCCTGGAAAGACTTGCACCTAGAGCTTGTTTGGCTGCTTGTGTCTACCACTGAGTTACCATAGATTCCCATGGCTGGGGACCCAACAGAAAACTATATGCTTTCCTGAAGAGACAAGCTGAGTATGAAGATCATGAATATCCGCCAAAACTGGATGTGAAACTTCTCTTGTCGATAAAGCCGACAGTGCCGACAATGAATCCGATAAAATAAGGAAATCGTTCTGATCTGACCTGGACACCGCACTGAGAGCCAGATTTAAGCCAATTCAGCAGTATAAACAGATGACCAATCTTGCAATCTTAACAAGATGGGCTCCTGAAAATTGCTATCACACACAATGGCAGCTGCAGCCCTCTCATCTCATTTTAGAACCATCTGTAAAAATCTTGGTAAAATCTTTTTAAAGTTCACATTGCTCAAGATAAAGTTGTTTATATGCAGCACTCGAGGTGACCTCCTTTCGAAATTGAGTTAAATATAAATTAATCTCTGGATTGGCTATTTTCCAGGGTGGTACATCAGTCTGTAATGGACCATCATCAACAGCATCAAGGTCAATGCCAGCTGCCCCGAAGTGGGGCAAAATACGAATACCCAGTGGAGGAATCTCATTTGGCTTTAAGTCATATTTGGCTCTAAAAGGGCGGGTTCATGACAATATCATAGGCAGGGTTTTCTGGATTAACCCTCAGTTTCAGATATAATTCATGGAAAGACACAATCTCCTTAGCTCCAGAGGGGGTCACCAGATCCAACATACAAACTCTCTCTCTTTCGGAGATGTGCGAAATGCTCCCAGAGCAATCCGCAGTCCTTGATGATGATGAATTTGATCAAGAGCTTTGAGATAAGACTTCGTGTGCGGATCCATATATACCACACAACCATAATCTAGCTTTGGTCTCACCAAAGCCCGATATAATCGCAACAAAGTTCGCCTGTCTGCACCCCAATCAGTGTGACTAATAACCTTTAAAACATTCAAACCTGACTGGCAAGATTGTTTAATGTACTTAATGTGAGGCAAAAAGGAAAGCTTACTATCAAAAATAACCCCCCCCCAAATTTCAATTGTTTGGAAACTTTAATTACCTGACCATTGAGACTAATAGCTGGTTCTAAGACCTGAGATCTTTTCCTATGGAAATGGATACACTGTCTTAGTAGCTGAAAAAACTTAAATCCATTTTCAGTGACCCACTGCTAACACGATTGACACACAACTGGAGTTGACGCTCAGCTGCAGCCAAGGTTTTCCCTTGGCAGAGATAGAGAAACTCATCAACAAACAATGACTTATCAATCCCAGATTTACTGACTGAACGATATTATTAATCTCGAGATTGAACAGAAGCGGAGAAAGGATGCTACCCTGAGGGACACCCATCTCCTGCTCAGAAGGATCTGAAAAGGTAGAATGAAGTCTGAGACTGAAAATGCCTGTTAGACAAAAAACAATAAAACATTGGTAAATTACCTTTGAAATTAAGTGCCTTCAAGTCCTGAAGAATTCCATACCTCATGTTGTGTCATAAGCTTTTTCTAAATCAAAAAATAGAATAGAAACTACATGTTCTCCATTAATCAAAGCATTCCTGATAAAAGACTCGTATCGAACCAGGTGATCAGTAGTACTGCGGTTGTTCCAAAATCCACACTGGGAAACATCCAATGCCCCAAGACATTCTAACTGCCCATAACAATCGAGAATATACCATTTTCCATAGTTTTACATAAGCAACTAGTAAGAGCTATAGGACGATAGTAGTTAGGATCCGAATGATCTTTCCCTGGTTTAGGAATAGGAACAACCACCGCCTCTCTCCAAGATTGTGGAAAAATATCCTGAACACCAAACATGATTAAACAGTGACAATAACACCTTTAAACCCCTCAGCTGGCAAATGTTGAATAAATTGATAATGAATGTCATCTGGTCCAGGAGCTGAGCTGTTGGCTTTCAAAATGGCATCCTTTAACTCATCCATGCTGAAAATGCTGCTGATTGTTTATCAACCGTTTGTTGATTTGATTATTACTGTGTATGGGATCTTTAATAATTTTGTTGTGTGTTCACTATCCCACTGTCCCATCCTTGGCCTGCCTGCCTGGGCACCAACTGACTATTCTTGGCTGGCGCGCGCTGATACTCATGCGACTCCATATGACTGAAGAGAGGCGATAAATAATTTAGCTATGTATCTATTTATGAAGCAAACATGATGCACTTTTTTTTTTTTTTTTTAGTTTTATTTACACACGTTTCATAATTACATTATTCATATGATGTATTTATGAAAGCCCCCTTCTGACCTTTCCTTTTGTTCAACTGAAATGTGAACCTGCTGTCCTTTCTTTAGGCCACTCTTAAAGGCTTCTTTCCTTTTTTTTTTTGTGGGGGGGGGGGGGTGTTTATCTGAGGGTTTTTTTTTTTTTTTTTTTTTTTTTCAAATTGGGTGGCATAGGCTGGTGCCACGATGAAACAAAGTCAAAATGTCCAAACTTGAAGTCGATCAAATTGTGCTAAAAACAAATTAACCAAGGGGGAAAAAAGTTAAAATTATAGTTCCAGCAAACAGATGCTGGAAAAACAATATGAGGACAGCGTTGACATTTCTTTCATTGTAGTGACGCACCATGGATGATGCCATGAAATGGTAAAGTGAAGAGGTCAGGGCTAAGTGGCTAATCCCATTTCCACCCAATCCATCCCTGTTATATTTCTCCTTAACTAAAGGTATCTGATATCCAATCAACAGAATTTAATCAGTACAAAGGAACTGAGGGAAATGAAATTCTCTGGACAATGGTGGTTTAAGTGCTTTGAAAATAAATGTGTAAACTTTTCCTAAAGCGACCACTCTGTGACTGTACATTGAGTAAGAAAGCCAAATGAGGTCTTGTATACTTTCAGTTGGCTGAGAATGAAGTGTATGAAACACCTTTGATAGCTTTTAAAATGATGACAAAAAAAATTTTTTATGCGATTCTACTTAAAAACCTGAATCTTCACTTTGAAACAAGCCCTAGCTGATTTGTATTCTGGAAGAAATGAACTCTAGATAGGTACAGTTTCCCCAAGATTCATTGTGAGCGTTTTGGAGCATTAAATTTCAGTGTTTAGTCTTTGAATCCTGATACATCATTCAGTCCATTACTGTGTGGTACCCACCATAAAGTGCTTGTTTGGGCAGCATCTTATGGGCATGTACAAAACTGGAGACTCATTTTCAGATTGTCCACACAATGCAAGAAGCCAATATAAACATACAAGACCCAATTATTTTGCATTCGAAAACAAAAATGTAGATATATGTGAAAAGAAATAGATTTATACCTGCATACAAAAGACAAAAGATGAATGAAAAAAAAAAAAGGGGGGGGTGTATTTCCCTTCCTTTCTCCATATATACACCATGCAAACAGTTATAGTGTGTTGCACTCTCAGCATATTTCTATACATGTAGACATACACAAAGCAGTGCACATGGTGAAGTTCTATACATGGAGACACAGAGCAGTGCACATGGTGAAGTCTATATGGTGGAGACATACACAAGAGCAGTGCACATGGTCAAGTTCTATACATGGAGACAGAGCAGTGCACATGGTGAAGTTCTATACATGGAGACATACACAGAGCAGTGCACATGGTGAAGTTCTATACATGGAGACATACACAGAGCAGTGCACATGGTCAAGTTCTATACATGGAGACATACACAGAGCAGTGCACATGGTCAAGTTCTATACATGGAGACATACACAGAGCAGTGCACATGGTCAAGTTCTATACATGGAGACATACACAGAGCAGTGCACATGGTCAAGTTCTATACATGGAGACATACACAGAGCAGTGCACATGGTCAAGTTCTATACATGGAGACATACACAGAGCAGTGCACATGGTCAAGTTCTATACATGGAGAGAGTACACAGAGCAGTGCACATGCAAGCTCTATACATGGAGACATACACAGAGCAGTGCACATGGTCAAGTTCTATACATGGAGACATACACAGAGCAGCAGTGCACATGGTCAAGTTCTATACATGGAGCCATACACAGAGCAGTGCACATGGTCAAGTTCTATACATGGAGACATACACAGAGCAGTGCACATGGTCAAGTTCTATACATGGAGATATACACAGAGCAGTGCACATGGTCAAATTCTGATCATTGTAGCCCAGCTGACCACACAGCGCCTTCCTGGGGCTGTCTGTCAAAGTCCAGCAAGGAACAAAGTCGCATCACTAAACGACTTGGCCCATGGAAAAAAAGACATCCAGAAAAGAAAGCAACAACAACAATATGCAATTGTGACATGGTGGCCAACTATATGCTAAGCTTACAAAGTAGGCTGTGCAAAGAGCACAGGGAGGAAAAGCCACACAAAGTGTGTATGGGCCACATGGGCAAATACAGGAGTGGACTGTAAGGTTCTATTCTGGACAGCATTTACAAAGTTTTGCTAACTGCCAGATGAAAAAAAAATCAGGTATGTCTTAAACTGTTGTTTTAGGGGGGGGGGAAAAAATGTAGGAGTGTAGCCAGGAGCTAAAATGTGCACATATCTCTTGGTGACCCTTAGGGCCAAAATCTTTTGTTTGAGAGTTACCTTCCCCCTTGCCTCCCTTGATTGATGAATCTTGATTTCATGTGCACTTTAAAATGTGAATGCTTCAGTACACACACACACACACACACACACACACACACACACACACACACATATATATATATTTAAACACCACACTAATGAAAAAGCAAAGGGGCAAGTTTTTCTTCCCAACATTTCGACTGGGGCCTTCCTCACAGACTCCTTTATGTTGGTTCTACTGAAAAATCAAACAATCCTTAACTCTTCCTTCTTTGATTAGTACTCAGTGAATTATAGATGGCTGGCACAGGCCCAACAGCGAACAAATCAAAAATTTGACAATAAACAAAAGTGATCCAGTGTAACATTGCACCCAGGCTCTATAACCAATCCCCCCTCCCCTCCTCCCCCCTCCCCCAACACTCACACAACACTTACACACATAAACACTCACCCCCCAAATAACCCCCCCCCCCCCCCACACACACACACACACACACACACACACACACACACACAGGTGCACAGAGAGGGGGGGGGGGGGGGGGGTACTTGTTTTCAGTAACATGTTGCAGATTCAATTGCCTATGAACATTTCAAACGAATGCATCTTGCCTGTGTGTAGTAGTTCTTGTAAATATCAAACTGTGTGTATAAGTGAGTAAGGTAATATAATTTATAAAGTAAGTCACAGCTATAGTACTATCTTAAAGTAGGCTGACCACATACATGCCTACTTCAGTAGGAAGAGGGGGAAAGGGGGAAAAGCATGTAGGTAGGGGATGGACTAGGGGCCGGAAAGAAATTATCAAAAATTGAAAGGGGGGGGGGGGGGGGGGGGGGGGGGGTTAGGGGAAAGAATTTTGTGTGTGCACATGTGCAATGTGTGCAATCGTGCGCACGCAAACCCATGCATAAGGGAAGGATTGGGGAGGTGTAATCTCAGGTAACACAATACAAAGGGGAGAGGGGGGGGGGGGGGGGGTGTAAAGATGGAGGGGGGAGGATGTTAAGAGGGAGACCAGCATGAATTGTCTCCAATAGGTATGTGCCTAAAGGAATCGTATAGGAGGAACTGGTAGGGAGGAGGTCAAAGAGCCTGGGAGGGAAGATCTAAAAGACTTGAATGAAGGGTGTGGCAGTGAGGGTACATAGTGAAGATACAGAGGGGGTAGAGGCAAAGGGAGATGAAAGGTGGGGGGACGGTTGGAAGGGGAGGTTGGGGAGAAGGGAGGGCATGGGGAAGAGTCTAGGTGACCGTGTTGAGACACTCCAGGTAAACAGTACATGATTTGTTATTAAACCAGAATGATTCACATCAAAGTCTGTAATCCTTGTCCTCTGAGAAAACATTTCTATATTTATACATCAGAGATTATAAAGGGAGTGATTAATCTGGTGGAAATATCTGGTTACTAGAGTTCCAGTGTTCTTTTGGATGTTTGATCTGTGTTGGTAGAAAAAAAAAAGAATCTTTTAAGTTTCCCAGCATACTGGCTGTGTGGGCATTTGCTG
>JADBJO010006699.1:59665-62705 GCA_016801955.1 Conus betulinus | reverse complement strand
CGATGAACTCTGGAGGACACAGAACAGGAAAAGAGTGAACCTTGCCAAGAGATAAACAGACAGGATAAATGGAGAAGTGAGGAAAAGAGAAGTTATAGATGGTAAGGGAGGTGACAACAAAAGTGTGCGTACGGAGAAGTGCAAGAATGAGACAAGGAGACTGAAAAGAGTTGAGGAAGGGAGTAGATGTTCGGAGGGTCTGTTCACATGTTTATCTGAATAAGACAGACGAAATGCAATGGAAAGAAAAATGAAAATATGAGATTAACTGTAAGAAGAAACGGAATAAAGAGGGTTTTGAATAGAGCGGCAGGAACTGGGGTTCATTCTCACGAAAGATCATTTTTACCATGAACATCACACACACACACACACACACACACACACACACACACACACACACACACACACACACGATGTGAAAGTGGATAGGGGTGATAGCTACGATAGAGATGGTCGTAACAGGGAAGGCAGTCTATGAGATCAAAAGGTATGACAATAGATAGGGGAGGTCGTTTAGAATAGAAAGAGATGGACACATGGCAGTGAATGGAGCCCATGACCTCAGAAGATATGACCATGGATAGGGGTGCCAGTTAGGACAGGAAGAAATGGACATAGCAATGAATGGAGTCCATGACCTGAAGGTATGATAGTGCATAACGCGGGTCATTAAGAATTCAAAGAGATGGACATGGTAGGGAAGAGAGTCTACAGTCTCACAAGGTGTGACAGTGGGTAGGGGTGGTCGGCGTGGATACGAAGAGGTAAGTATGGCAGGAAAGCGAGTCTACAACCAATGGCAATGACAAGGCATGGGGCCATTCCAGTTTATGTTCACACTTTTATGAAAAAAAAAGAATGGATGAGAAGACGAAATGGGGAATGAACTGGTAGCCAATGCTGGAAATAAGAGGCATTTAGGGAGGGCGTGTGTGTGTGCGCGCGTGCGTGTGTGCGCTCGCGCATGCTCGAGAAGGGAAGGTTAGTGAGTGAATAGGGTATGTGATACTGGGTTACAGTGGCCAAATTTGGATAAGAGACGTGAAAGGAATAAACAGAAGTGTGGATGGTAATGAGGTAGAGCATGGATGGAGGGGTGGGAAGGGAACAAGGAGCGGGGAGGGGGGGGGGGGGGCAAAGAAAAAGCAAGCAAGGACTGGACTGAGTAGGATCAGGGTCAGCAAGGGAAAATGGATAGGGTCGGGTAGACAGTGGAAAGCGTGGAAGGAAAAAGAAAGAGGAGTGAACAAGGAATGAAGGAGAGACAAGAAAGAAACTGGTTGGAATTCCTCATTTTGAATTGTTGATTATACCCCCAACGACACACGGTTTTCAAGTTTCATTCCATTCTTTTCTTTTTTTTTTTTTTCTGAGTTGTAATCATTATGACCTAGTTCACAAACAAAGCTTTTTTCTGGTTTGTCAATATCACAAACAAAAAATTGCTTAAAAAAGTCAGATTAACAAACAAACCAAAAAAAAAAAATACTGAAAAGGACACAAACAACATTCTCTGTATGTGATTTAGCTAAACTGCTAATATCTTGAGAAGATAAAATTAGGCTGTGCTACAAACAACTGGCTTTTCATTGATTTTCACAAGAAAAAAAAAAGCAGGGCATAAGGCAATGAAAAGCATGTCATTGCCACAAATAATACGTAAAATTACAGAGGCAAACAGACACTGGAGAGTGGACACCAACTTATGTCCTTTTTTTTTAAATTTCTAACAGCTTTGCGACCCATCTCATTTTCATCAATATCTTCCTACCTGACCTCAAATTCCCAATGAGCGATCTTCTCAAGTTATCTTTCCTCAGCACATTTCTCTCTTCTTCTGTCTTCTGTTTCTATTTTCCACCTCCTTCCATGAATATATCTTTCTCCATTACTGCTGTGTACCACTTCACTGACCATCCTTCTCATCTTGTTCATTATCTTCCTATTTCTCTGCAAATGTCCTGCCCCTTTTTCCGATGCAGTGACGCATATTCCAGGTTTCTAGCCACAACTTTTGGTTGTTTTATTTACTTTCTCCCAATTCCCACACTTCTTCCTGAAAGCTGTGTACACCAGGTAGCTGGGAGGAGTCCTTACCAAAATAACAAGATCAGAGCGAGTATATGACGTTTAAACGTCCGAGGTGGATTTTCTAGGAATATGAATAGATTACAAACAAGGCCAGTTATCAATCTTGCGGTATCTCGTAAACTGTGGAAACGTGGAAGAATACATATTTCCATAGGTGGAGCAGAACTGGGACTGCGCTCAGATTTCGTTTTGGAATTGGGACTGGGGGCTGATCCAGGCGAATGGATGAAAACGTGGAACACAATGAAATGGAATAGCTGATGGAAGATGGGAAGTGTGATGTAGAATACTTTTTTAGCCCCCTCAAACATATCAAACTGTACTTTATTCAAGTGAGAAAATCATCCACAAAGCCCATCACACATGTTATGGATGTATGATACAACACCCAGAATGTCACGCAGTAACACAAAGTCCACAAATCGGTATGCAAGCAATGAAGACGAGCACATTGACTCAAATATCGCATAGACTGGATCGGTACCATTTCACAGGAGAAATGCCAAAAGGATACACGCACTGAGATTGTTTCATTTCTTGATTTCTTCCTCGATGTTTTCTCGACTGAATCAGTAACACGCACAGAGGAGGAAGATGTGCACTCAGGAAACAGGATCAGCAGACACCAGCAGTCAGGCATCAAGGCATGAGGTGCTGAAATCCTTGGCTGGCTGAAGCAGGAATCGAACTGCTGGAGCCACGCCTTGGTAATGTCTGCACAACAAATAAGAGGTCAGTGGCTCACGTGGCCAAACAAAAAAAAAATCCTATTCCATGCTCTGAACGTCTCACAGGGCTTGTTTGGCTATGTCCACATTTATTCCCACAATAGAGGATAACATATTAATGGAAAGCTGCTTTAGCATTCACTCGTTTCACTTCTTTTCATCATGAGTTCATTATTCTCTTACGTATTATGCATACCACCTTTCCCCCTATTACCTAC
>JADBJO010006699.1:42165-54665 GCA_016801955.1 Conus betulinus | reverse complement strand
TGATGATGAATGCTGTTGTCGTCCATCACCTCTTCAGACATGGAGTCCAGCTTCCTTGATGATGAATGCTGTTGTCGTCCATCGCCTCTTCAGACATGGAGTCCAGCTTCCTTGATGATGAATGCTGTTGTCGTCCATCGCCTCTTCAGACATGGAGTCCAGCTTCCTTGATGATGAATGCTGTTGTCGTCCATCGCCTCTTTAGACATGGAATCCAGCTTCTTGATGATGATGAGATTCATCAGATCCCCACAGAGTTGTTTTCCTTCAAGCTGTTTGACCACGGTCATATCTGCGCTCGTGGCTCACCCCATGGAAAAGGTTCACTTCCAGGTGTCACGGAGAACAGTGGGCTACCAGGTGGATGCCCGTCGAGAGACTCTGACCCTTTGTCGTCGCTCAGATCTGGTTCCTGTTGTTCCTGTTGTAAACGAAAAAAAAAACAAGTTATCTAACGTAGGGTTGGAGAGACGGTCGGTCAGTAAACTCAGAAACTAACAGATTATTTCATCTGTTGGAACAATGCAACTGTCTATTGGGAAGGGCAGGGGGGGGGGGGGGGGGGGGGGGTAAGGCAGTTGGAGGAAGGGGATGGGGGTGGAGTATCTGTTAAACTGCTCCTTCTCCACACTTGGGTACATTGTCATTAAAAGAGGAAAAAAAAAAAGGTGATCAGCTATACCGCAAAGGATGGCAAATGTCAGTGTCTGCAACGTTAACTAGACACCTAGTTTGTAAAATAGTTGGTTGCTTCGTTGGTTAGTTAGCAGGTAGGTCAGGTAACTGACTATATTAGTCGGCTGGTCGATAGGCCAGTCTTCCAGTTTACTTGTCGATTCAATCAATCAGATCCAAAAAGCGTGGATAGACCAAAGCACAGCAGGGGTGCTGTTTTTTTTTTTTTTTTTGTTTTTTTTTTTTTTTTCCACGAAATGAATTTGCACGCAAAATGAATACACATGGCAAAACTAATCATCAGAACGACTGGGTGATATGAGAGAGAGAGAGAGAGAGAGAGAGAGAGAGAGAGAGAGAGAGAGAGAGAGAGAGAGAGAGAGAGAGAGACAGACAGACAGACAGACAGACAGACAGACAGAGACAGAGAGAGAGAGAGAGAGACAGAAAGAAATGAAAAATGAATGGTTTTATTGTGATAAGCTTTACAAAGCCCATTCACAAGGGTGGGGAAGTAGGGAGGGGATAGGGACTGTGTATAAACAAAAAATATAGATAAACATGACCAATACATAACAGGAAAGATCATCGTGACGAGGAATCCAGATCACGGAAAAGCATCGAATCAGTTATCAACACCGAACATCAATAACAGTCACATTCTCATAACGTTCATGAACAATTGCGATGCGACAATGCAGTAGTCACGATGGATCGCCAAGATTTCGGTTTTCGCCCTCTGTTTTTCGTGTCACGCAGCCTCTCACTTCTTCCTTCAAGGAACACAAGCGGTCATCCCATTTTCCTTGTTATTTCTTCCAAACATGTCATGACGTCTCCTATTGTAATATGGTCGGCATGTGGTGTCGTTGACATACTCAAATCAGAGGAATCTTCACAATCACTGCTACTATCTATCACACACACATGTTCGCTTCTGCGACAAAGGCTTGGGTTACACGTTGAGTTGGAGTCTGTGTCGTAGTTATTAATGGACTGTCTTTTTGTCTTCGGTATCAGAAAAATCTCTACTACATCTCTCCATTAACACTTTGTGTGTCCACATCACTGTCATTGTGGAATTCTAATGAGGGAACAACAGTAACTGACTCACAGTCTGTGTCACACTGTGCCATGTCGATGCGTGTTTCACTGCCAGATGGTTCACTTGGTGCAGGCGAAGATACAGTTGAGGGGTGGTGGTCAGAAGACTGAAAGATGTCAGCACAGGCAGCTCCATTGATGATGTCATTTCTGTCAGTGTTGTTTGACAGGCAGGGTGGGGTTGGCAGGAACAGACCGGACGGGGGGTCAGTACACATTCACTGGCCTTATGTTTCCTGTGTTCTGGGGGCCTTTCTCTGTCTCTCTTGACCTGGGATGCACATTTTCTTCTGAATACAGCACTGTGAGCTTTGGCTTGCACGGCAGGGGAATGGTCGGCAATTGTTTTCAGTCTAAGAACGACAACAGTCTGATTGTCTCTGCTTCAATTTTAAAAGATGATAACGTCATGTCACGCAGAGCGGTGTTCAAGATATTTTCTAATTTAATGGAAGACCTTCAACTGGCATTATATTGTAGTTTTGTTGTAAACACAGACAAAATTTACCGGAGCTACGGGAAGTTCGACCTGCTGGCAGCCAGACAATAAGGCAAAGGAAATCGAGAGAGAGAGAGAGAGAGAGAGAGAGAGAGAGAGAGAGAGAGAGAGAGAGAGAGAGAGAGAGAGAGAGAGAGAGAGAGAGAGAGAGAGAGAGAGAGAGAGAGAGAGAGACTGGGGCTCTCCTGGACTGGCCTGGTAAGGTAGAGTGCGTGTGTGTGAATGTACAAGTGCTTAAAAGTATGTAAATGAGAGCTTCTCCAAAGTGTACTGAAAACACTTTAATGACAAAGATCCTGCACATAAACCCTGCCAGAGGAAATCCCTCCCAGTACAGTACAGACAGTTTTGTTTAAAAGCGAGTGAGTAGATGGGGGGGGGGGGGGGGGGGGGGGGGGGGGGGGAAATCTTTCCCCCGTTTCTTTCCATCAATGACACTAAGTGCGGTGTATGCGCACGCGCGCGCGCACGCGCGCGCGCACACACACACACACACACACACACACACACACACACACACACACACACAGAAGACAGAGAGACAGAGACAGACAGACGTAGCGACAGGGAGACAGAGACAGAGGAGGTGTGAGGGTGGTGAAGAGGGACAGAGACACAGACAGAGAGACAGGGAGAGAGAGGAGGTGGTGGGGGGTGGTGAGAGGGACAGAGACAGAGAGACAGGGAGAGAGAGGAGGTGGTGAGGGTGGTGAGAGAGGTGAGAGAGACAGAGAGAGAGAGAGAGGGAGAGAGAGGAGGTGGTGGGGGAGGTAGAGTGTGAAGAGGGAGGGACGGAGAGAGAGAGAGAGAGTAGAGAGAGAGAGAGAGAGAGAGAGAGAGAGAGAGAGAGAGAGAGAGAGAGAGAGAGAGAGAGAGAGAGAGAGAGAGAGAGAGAGAGAGAGAGAGAGAGTGTCATCCGAGTGAGAGAGAGGTGAGTCACCAGACAGAGGGTGATGGGAAAGGTGGAGTGTGAGAGAGACAGGGAGACAGAGAGAGACCAGACCAGAGAGAGAGAGAGAGAGAGAGAGAGAGAGAGAGAGAGAGAGAGAGAGAGAGAGAGAGAGAGAGAGAGAGAGAGAGAGAGAGAGTCCTAAACTACCACTTTTCATTATATGCAATTGATGTTGTGGAAAATACATTATGATCAGCTTCGGGGTCCCCAAAAACCCACAACTAAAAGGTCAGAGCGCTTGCCTGCAGAGCTGACGGTGGTGAGTTTGAACCACACGTGGGGTTTCAGTTTTTCCCAGCTTGAAAACCCTCTGTGTCCACCCAGCAGTCACTGAAAACCCTCTGTCCACCCAGCAGTCACTGAAAACCCTCTGTCCACCCAGCAGTCACTGAAACCCTCTGTCCACCCAGCACTGAGTCACCCAGCAGACTGAAAACCCCTGTCCACCCAGCAGTCACTGAAAACCCTCTGTCCACCCAGCAGTCACTGAAACCCTCTGTCCACCCCAGCAGTCACTGAAAAACCCTCTGTCCACCCACAGTGAAAACCCTCTGTCCACCCAGCAGTCACTGAAAACCCTCTGTCCACCCAGCAGTCACTGAAAACCCTCTGTCCACCCAGCATTCACTGAAAAACCCTCTGTCCACCCAGCAATGAAAACCCTCTGTCCACCCCACAGTCACTGAAAACCCTCTGTCCACCCAGCAATGAAAACCCTCTGTCCACCCAGCAGTCACTGAAAACCCTCTGTCCACCCAGCAGTCACTGAAAACCCTCTGTCCACCCCAGCAGTCACTTAAAACCTTCTGTCCACCCAGCATGAAAACCCTCTGTCCACCCCACAGGCAGTCAAAACCCTCTGTCCACCCAGTCACTTGAAAACCCTCTGTCCACCCAGCAATGAAAAAAACCTCTGTCCACCCCAGTCACTGAAACCCTCTGTCCACCCCACAGTCACTTAAAAACCCTCTGTCCACCCAGCAGTCACTTAAAAACCCTCTGTCCACCCAGCAGTCACTTAAAACCCTCTGTCCACCCAGCAGTCACTGAAAACCCTCTGTCCACCCAGCAGTCAGAAAACCCTCTGTCCACCCCACAGTCACTTAAAACCCTCTGTCCACCCCACAGCAATGAAAACCCTCTGTCCACCCCCACAGTCACTGAAAACCCTCTGTCCACCCACCACACAGCACTGAAAACCCTCTGTCCACCCCACAAAAAAACCCTCTGTCACCCCACAGACAGTGAAAACCCTCTGTCCACCCAGCAGCAAAAAACCCTCTGTCCACCCCACAGACAGTGAAAACCCTCTGTCCACCTAGCAATGAAAAAACCCTCTGTCCACCCCAGCAGTCACTGAAAACCCTCTGTCCACCCAGCAATGAAAACCCTCTCTGTCCACCCAGCAGTCACTGAAAAACCTCTGTCCCTAGCAATCAACGAACACCTGATTCAGTTCAGGGAGGGGTAAGGGGGGGGAAAGAAGTGGGCTCCATCTTCCATCCATGCCAGGCCCTAGACACGCTGACCTCTGACAGGTCAAAGCCTTTATTGCCAGAAGGTTATAGGTATGTTTGCTTTCGTTTTTAAACAAAACCCCATATTTAAACAGGGAGGGGGGGGGGGGGGGGGGGGGGGGGGGGAAAACCTCTCCCTGAAAGCGTTCCTTTCCGAGAATGTGAAAACTATGCTCATCTTTGATGGAAACAAAACAAGATGGTGTGAAGTCCTATCTGAGGGCGAGCGAGTCGGAGGGTAAAAGAGCTTCGAGGTTGACCCAGCCCCTTGACATTTGCAAAGCACAATGACATTCTCTTTCATTATTTTTTGAAAGTTTGGGGAGTGGCGACAAGAATGGGGGCCCACCACCAGAGAGGTGTGTGTGTGTGTGTGGGGGGGGGGGGGGGAAAAAGAAATCGTGGAAAAAGGGGAGGGGGTCAGGAGGGGGGGGGGGGGGGGGGGGGGGGGGGAAAAATTATCCAGCAAAAAAAAAAAAAAAAAATTGTATTTGAATCTTAATTGGCCAGCCAGGGAGAGGCTGGGGGGGGGGGGGGGGGGGGGGAGAGGGGGAGAAAGAGATTGTGGAAAGGGGAGGGGGTCAGGAGGGGGGAGGGGGAGAAAAAAAAAAATTATCCAGCGAAAAAGCAAAAAAGAATTTGTTTTTAAAATATTAATGGTCCCACCAGGGAGAGTTAGGGAATGGGGGGGGGGGGGGGGGGGGGGGGGGGAGGGGGAAAAAAAGAAATCCGGGAGAGGGTCAGGAGGGGGAGAAAAGGGAAATTATCCAGCAAAAAAGCAAAAAAAAAATTTGTTTTTTTAAATCTTACCTCCAAAAAGGCTTGGATTTGATCGAATTCAGGCGAAGGTGTAGGGTAGGTCAATCAAGACGGCCGTATCTTCTTTCGGTTTGCACTGCTTTGCCCTGGCGAATCACGCAGCTATCTCTTCATCCCAACAACATGGGCCCGGCCAGTTTTTTTTTTCTTCCAAAGGCTTAAGTCACTCCACGGCGTTTGTAGGTGAAGCTGGCATTATTCAAAAAAGCAGCACACAGTTTAGAACGGCAAGTCTTAAGGCACTTCTTTTGCACCTTACCGTTTTAGAGTCAAAATTCAGTTCTCAATTCGCTGCTCGTTTGCAATGGCGGGCATCGTCACGTGTTTACACGCAGCACCGTTCATTGTGGAGGATCTCAAACCTTTAGCTATGTTGTGAGATGAGATCACGCGCGGAGTAGCTCCGACACCCTCAGGAAACACGTGAATCACTGTCTGGACCTCTTTCCTTTGCAACACGTCCCTTAGAGTTGTCAGGGCTGTGGGAGGAGGGCTAGAGGGGAGGAGGGGGGGAGGAACTGGGGGAGGTTGGTGGGAAAGGCTTGAGGAAGGTGGGGGGGGGAGGCTGGGGGGAGGCAGGGGGGACGTTTGGGGGAGGTTGGGGGGTGGTATGTTGGGAGGAGGTTGGGGGGGGGGGGGGGGAGAGTTAGTTAGGGGAGGTTGGGGGGAAAGTGGGGGAGGGTACGTTCGGGATATGTTGGGGTGAGTAAGTTTGGGGAGGTTTGGTGGGGGTTGGGTGGGGGGGTAGGGGGGGGGGGGGGGGGGGGGGGGGGAGGGGAAGGAGGGGGATGTTGAGTTGGGGGGGGGGGAGGTTTGGGGGGGGTAAGTTGGGGGAGCTTGGGGGGAAAGTGGGGGGGAGGTTGGGGGGTTAGCTGGGGGGAAGTTTGGTAAAAAGTGAGTAAGTGTGTGCGTGTGTGTGTGTGTGTGTGTGTGTGTGTGTGTGTGTGTGTGTGTGTGTGTGTGTGTGTGTGTGCGTGGAAGGTGGTGGAAAGGATGCTAAATTAGGGGAGGTTGGGGGGGGGGGGGAGTGGAAGGACGTTAAGTTGGGGGAAGGTTGAAGGGAGGGAGGTGCGGGGGAGGTTGGGGGGGGGGGGGGTGAGTGGAAGGATGGTAAGTTGGGGGAAGGTTGAAGGGAAGTTGGGAGGGGGTTAGGGTGGAGGGGTCGGTGGAAGGTGGGGGATGCTAAGTTGGGGGAGGCTGGGGGTGGAGGGGGGGCGGAAAGATGGGGGGAGGTTGGGGGTAAGCTGGGGGAGGTTATGGGGAGAGACTGGGGGGGGGGAAGAGGACTGTGACGGGACCTACCTGACTGTCGTATAGGGAACATTTCGTCCACGTCTCACTTTCCTTCTTCCTCTGCGGCTGGCAGGGAACAGACTAATCTCTCTCTCTCTCTCTCTCTCTCTCTCTCTCTCTCTCTCTCTCTCTCTCTCTCTCTCTCTCTCTGTATAGGTGTGCGTCGTCAGATGGAGCGGTTGGAGGATAATGGTGGGGGTGGTGATGTGGTTATATTAAGTGTGTGTGTGTGTGTGTGTGTGTGTGTGTGTGTGTGTGTGTGTGTGAGGTAATGCCTAAAATCTGAACTGGCCATCAGCCATATGACCATTGATTTGTTTTGTCCTGTGCGTTCTGCTGGTCACTCTAAGTGTCTGGTGTGTTAATTACTAACGAAGTTTGACGTCAATTTTTCATTTAGCCCTCCTTTTTGTATTCAGCTTTTATGCTCACATCAATGGTTATTGGATTGTATACGGATGGTGTTGTTTCATCGAATGCCACAAGAAAGAAAGAATTAAAGAAAGAGACAGAAAGAAATAACCAAACAAACAAGTGAAATTGAAATTAAAAGAGAAACAAAAGTATTTTTAAGAATGAAAGTGTGAATGAACAAATCATTAATTGAATGAAGAAATGCTCAAAGTAAGAATAACATATATAATTACACACTCTCTCTCCCTTTTACACACACACATAATTAAACCCACTCACATTCACACGCACTTACGTACGCACCATACACAGATACACACACAGAGGATGAAAGTGGACAGGTTCTGATGGAGTCAGCAGCTGATGACACGCCGGCGGAGCACGTGAAACCCGTGAGCGTTAGAAGAGAAGGAAGAAGTCTGGAGAATAGTGGATGAACGGGTCACCATATCGTCGGAGTATAAAAGTGTTGAACCACGTTTACTGTTGCCTTCTGTACCCAGTTGCAGAGTTTCTTCCGAGCGTTTTCTTGTGGCTGTTTGTGTTCTCGCCTTCGTTTGGCTGTGGCTGCCTTTTGCGTTCAGGAGTACCATGGGCCAGTCAGTTTCTCGTAAACAAGTGGGGTAGTGTTTGCTCCCACAAGGAAACCTAACACAGAGTAACTTTTATTCAAGACTGGCACAACCTTTTAAACTTGAATAAAGTCAGACAAATACAAAGACGAACAATCTAATGATGGGGGGAAAAAAACAAGCGCAGGCCAACAACTAAATTGTCTTCGTAGTAATGACTTGGCAAAACTTTGAACTTAAGGAGGGCGGGAGGAGGTTGAAGATTTAAAAATTGGGAACATGAAATTAAGAAAAATATGAAAACTCTTCACTGGCTGCATAAGGGAACCATCGCAATCCCTTTTAAAGACAAATATATTTGTATTGCCTGCTCCGAGACTTTTCGTCCGCTGGGTCGGAAACTCATCAGGGAGACACGGCTGGCTGTAGCTGCGCTCCTGGCGTCAAATAGAGACACACCACAGTCCATAATACCGTGGTGTTCTCACCACCAAGGGTGCAAAAAAGAATCCAATAGCACCCCCGAAGCAGCCAGCGAAGAGTAGTGAAGGAAGCCAAACTAAAGTGTGGGGAGGAAAAAAGTTGCTGAAAAACTACAGATATTATGCAAAATGTAGGGGGGCAATCTTTGAGCCTACGCTTGAGGATCCACCCAAGGATGCAAGGGAGATCAAAAGACAAACACAAAGACAGACAGAAACAAATACAAATAACCTCGATTTAATCAAAACGAAATTGGAATGAAATGAGGCAGGGAACAGTTTATTGTTTACTGTTCCCTGCCTCCTTTCATTTCCAATTTAGGTTCTCGTAAGTTATGTTGTCACTTAAAATGTTCCTTCATTCTTGCAAGAAGGTTTTCAGCTTCTCTCGACCACCTCTTTGGCAGTACTTGATTCATGGGGAACTCAGTTCAAACCATCGCCCCCCCCTCCTCCCCCCCCCCCCCCCCCCCCCCCCCCCCCCCCCCCCCCCCCCCCCCCCCCCCCCCCCCCCCCCCCCCCACCCCCCCCCCCCCCCCCACCGTCCCTCACTAACTTCTCTTTGAAAGAGGGCTGCCGTTTAAGTCCAACAATGTGCCCATTTATGTGTTTATTTGGCATTTGTGGAGCATGCTGGATTTGTTTTTTTTTCTGATTTCATTTACCCTTGCCTCTGCAACACACACACACACACACACACACACACACACAGAGAGAGAGTCTTTGATTATGGGCGTGAGTTTTGAACGTGGGAAGCCCTTGAACTCAACTTCTGCTCTTAAATCTGTTGTAGTACCAGTGTGTTTTTGTTAAAAGCCACGAAATTGCTATGGCGTCAGTGCAGGATGTGTGTGTGTGTGGTGTGTGTGTGTGTGTGTGTGTGTGTGGGTGTGTGTGTGTGGGGGGGGGGCAGGGGCAGACAAGAGTGACGGGGGGGGGGGGGGGGGGGGGGGGGGGGGGGGGGGAGGAGGGCACTGCCCTCCACCTATTGAACGACGACAAGAAGAAAAAGGGTGGGGGGTGGGGGTGGGGAGAGTACCTTTTGGCTCCCCAGATAAATGAAGCCTCAAAATTCGAACGACATATTATGGTGCACCCTGTCTCCATCCCTCCCCCACCCCCAGCCCCTCTCTCCTCTCCCTCCTTTATACAGGAATTTGGAAAAGAATACCCTTTCCGAGAATTTGTAAAATGAGAGACACCCCCACCCCACCCTCACCTCCAGCTTTTAAAAGAATTTTGTCTTTCCCCTTCCTCTTACTTAAAGTGAGTAATTCCCACCCATCCTTGTCCCCCTTCCCACCCCCACCCCCTCAACTGCTTTTGTCAGTGCAGGCTGGCCCGTCCAATGCGAAATGTTTTCCGACGCCACTGATTAGAATGTGATCTTGCTGCTGCCTGATTCCTTAGAAATTTTTAAGGGTGTCACGTCCACGGTTTACACTTTCAACTTCCAATTGCCCCCCTACCCCCATCCCCAACCCCTGCTCCTCCTGCTCCCCCCCCCCCCCCCCCCCCGCCCCCTTTATGCACATGCACATGTATGACTCACCAATGCTCAACATCAGTTTATTTCAGCATATGTATTTACCTTACCCCTGGTCCCTCCACTCTTCATTTTGTCCCTCGTCTCTGATTTTCTGTTTTGAAGGAAAAGACGAATTAATGATTAAAACAACATTTTGATGGATTGCTTAAGACATGAGAAATGAGAACCAAGCATGTAACGTTTCAACCACTGAAGAAAGAAAGTTGAATGCCATCATAATTGACTAAAGACCACCCTTCTCTCTCTTACTCCTTCCTCTTTCTCCGTCTGTCTGTCTGTCTGCCTGTCTGTCTCTCCCCTCCCTCCCCCTTCCCCTCGCTTTCTGTCACTCTTACACGTTTCTGTTGTTATTGTTAGGATTTCCCTATGGGTTTTCTGTAACATGAATACCTTGTGTGGGTGCTTCTGCATCATGTTGGCCTCTCTATAGACTGTTGTTTCGGGAGGGTGGGGGTGGGGGCGGGACGTTGCTGTTATGCATGGTGAAAAAGGAGAAAAAAAAGGCCTGTACAAGTCAGCAGAGAGAGGGTATAGGAATCGCTCACTGGCCAGCTCAGTGTCCACCCCCTGAAGAAGACAAGGTGACCAGACACGCGTGTTGGAAGCGGTGGAAAGGAGTTTCTGCATGGCGTACAGGACCGTACTACCTCTTAACCCCGTCCCCATCCTCCCTCCCGTCCAACACACGTATCTGTATGGCTACAGACGACCTTTTCCACTACTCTCTCAACCCCCATCCCCACTCCCGAATCGTCCAACAGTATCCTGTATGGCATACAGACGACCTTTTCCACTACCTCTCAACCCCATCCCCACCACCCCTCCCGTCCAACGTAAAGTCCCCTCTCTTCTCCCTGATACTATGTCCGGCCGTCCCCCTCCCCCTCCCCCCTATCCCCCACCCCCACTCCACTCCACTCCCACCATTATATCCCTCGCGTCATTGCCGTGTCTAGAGAAACGTTGTAAATGGGAAAGAAACGATAACATTTTGAAAGATTTTTTTTTTTAATCACAATCAGCGTCGTGTTATCCAGTTGTTAGCAGGTCTTTTCTGGGGCAGTAGGCTATCCATATTGCAGAAAAAGGCTGCCGTTCCGGCAAAGAAATTTTTTTTCATACTCCCCTCCCGTACAAAGAGCTTTTTTTCTCATCAAAATACTGATATTTGAAATTGAAGCTGTTGTGTCATGTTCCAGTATTTCCATTATTTCTAAAGTTGAAAAGATCTGGATGAATGACAGAAAGCAGTGTTTTGAATGAAAAGGGAGAGCAGGCCTAGTGAAATCAAAGTTCCCGCCCTTTTTTTTTTTTTTTTCTTGTGCAGATGTGTTTTTAAATGATTTTAGTTTTGATAATTATACCTACACACACGGTCATTTCCAAAATGATACGGATACGTTGAGAATAGCCGCCCCCTCAGCACGACCTGTTTTTAATCCACCCTAAGACTGATTGCCGTGAGAAGATTCCATTCCATGCCCCTCTCCAGTAGAAAAAAAAAATGATGATTAGTTAAAATGAACTCATTATTTTGTAAAGGGGGTGATACTCTTGGACGTTTAAAGTGTAAATAGATGACCCATGTTGTTTTAACAAGCTCTTACCTCAGAGTGCATTCGGCGATTGTTCAATGCCGAGCCACTTCCAGTCTGGAATCATGTAGGCTACGTCTTTAAACTGGAGAAGGGTGCTCGTGCATCCAGCGCTCTGCAACCCCCCCCCCCCCCCCCCCCCCCCCCCCCTCCCGTCTCCCACCTTCTCCACACAAAAAATACAATATTTCCCCTTCATCAGTTCTGCAACCATTGCGTTAATGATCAGAATTAAGCATTTCTGACCATCTTCAGTCGTGTCTGCCACTAGACTGATCTTGATTTATATAAACGGAAATAATGATGATAGTCATAATGATAGATATAGCAGTAGGCTATTTATAATGATGATAATAGTCGGTGGAAAAGGAATATAAATGATCAGTGAGTAAAAAGCTGTAAGGACTATTGGGACAGGGAGGGAAGGGGGGGGGGGGGGGGGGGGATGGAAGGGAACCATATAGGCCTACCTACACCACATACTTCTCTTTTTTTTTTTTTTTTTAATACCTGCTAGCACTACAACTACAAGAACAGCAACAACTATTAACTGCTGCTGCTGCTACTACTACTACTGATTACTACTACTGTTACTACTACTATTTCTGGTGATAAGATTGGTGGTTATACGACAATAGTAATAATAAACATAATGGTATATTAATGATGATAATTGCAATGACATTAGTAATGATGATGATGATGATGCCTTGAAAGTAATGATAATAATGATATGAGGGATAATAAGAATTATAGGGAATAATGGTAAAATTAAAAGTAAAATTCGTAATGATAATAGTCGGTGGAAAGGAATAGAAATGATCTATGAGTGAAAGGCTAGTAGCCTACTCTTGGAACAGGAGAAGGAAGGTTGTGATGGTAAATGATGATGATGATAATAGTCATGATAGCAGTAATACTAGTTACAATGATAAATCTAGTGATGTTTCTTCAATAATAATAGTTGCTGGAAAGGAATAGAAATAATCAGGTGAGTGAAAGGCCAACATTACTATTTGAACAGAAGAG
>JADBJO010006699.1:30000-34450 GCA_016801955.1 Conus betulinus | reverse complement strand
GCTTAACAGTGTTTCATTATACTTTAAATACCAGTATGTTTGTTCAATCGAGTCTTTGAATAACAATTGAAGATTTTATACAGAATTTGATCAGTATACACCATTGATATTCTCTCTACATGATTATCTTGAATATCATTGCCTGGATCAGTATCCATCACATTTTTTCCCGCATACAAGTCTGTCACAAGTAATGGGGATATCGGTGAGGAAGTTACAGGTGAGTGCTCTTCCAGTTTCTGTCTGTTACCTTGAAATGTGAAAATATATGTGAATGTAACAGCTCGCAGTGCATATCAATCTGTCACAAGCAATGGGGACATTGGCAAGGAAGTTACAGGTGAGTGTTCTTCCAATTCCTTTGTGTTACCTTGAGATATGAAAACTGATGTGAGTGTAACAAACACAAAAAATTGGCCCTTGAATTGTTGGTCTTTTTAAGGCATTTGACAAGATAGAAAAGTGGAATGGGAGAAAGTGATACACAGAAATAACAAATGGAAAGGAAGTCATGAACAACCAGACTGAAACATCATTTTGAATCCTTTGTCTGAGGGTCCCAAATAAATTAAAAGGAAGTAACTTAAATACAGGAGGCTACACAGTAAACAGTAACAGCCAGTTTGAATGAAATTAGCAGTTTGAAACTATAATGGCTCCTGCTGGGAGTGAAAACATGAAAATAACTGCCAAGTGAATGCAACAAAAACTACAGGAGGGATCTCTGGCCTTTTGGTCTTCTTCAAGCATGACAAGAATAAACAAGCAACAGAAAGAAATGAATAATGAAGAAAAAATGCAGTTGAACAAGTCAGCAATCGCCATGGAAACGACTTAACAAGGAGTTTAAAAGGAAGTGGTAGAGAAGTGGGAGGAGAGGAGGAGGAGAACTGGGATGAAAAAGAAGACGTTAAAGTGTAAATATAAAAAAATTTTCACTGGCAGTAGTGGGAATCATTGAGCTGTGTATTTGAAGGGGAACCATTCATTAATGCCACCCAGGGTTCACTTTTGTCTCCTGAGTGAGAACTCTTTAGTGGACACAGTTGGTTGCCATTGGACCAGCCTACCCTTTATGTTTAAGACAGAACACTATAGAAAAAAAATCACGGTTCAATGCTTATTTTCATGTTTCAACTTCGGTCTACTATCATTATAGTTTGAAAACTGGTTTAACAGTTGAGCCTTTCATTTTGTAAACTGAATGTTTGTGTGGTTTCTGTTTTATAAACAAATCTCTCCTGATCTGTTGGTTTATTTGTCTGCCAACAAGATTATGTGGAAACTACAGAACCTAACTGAACAAAAGTTGGGAAAATGGAATGTGACCCACGGACAAACCCATTACACTTTGGTGCTGATCTTGCTCATAGGGCAGATCCAGGAATGTTTTGAGAGAAATGTATGATGTTGTCAGTGGCCTGTGCTCTCCAGACTGACCTTGTTATCATTTCTTGGAATTGCCTGACCTCCTTGTTATCATTTCTTGGACTTGACTGACCTCCTTGTGATCATTTCTTGGAATTGACTGCCCTTGTTGTCATTCTTGGAATTGAATGACCTCCTTGTTATTATTTCTTGGAATTGACTGACCTCTGTGTTATCATTTCTTGGAATTGACTGACCTCCTTGTTGTCATTTCTTGGAATTGACTGACCTTGTTATCATTTCTTGGAATTGCCTGACCTTGTTATCATTTCTTGGATTTGCCTGACCTCCTTGTTATCATTTCTTGGAATTGACTGCCCTTGTTGTCATTTCTTGGACTTGACTGACCTCCTTGTTATCATTTCTTGGAATTGACTGCCCTTGTTGTCATTTCTTGGACTTGACTGACCTCCTTGTTATCATTTCTTGGAATTGACTGCCCTTGTTGTCATTTCTGGAATTGACTGACCTCCTTGTTATCATTTCTTGGAATTGACTGACCTGTTATCATTTCTTGGAATTGACTGACCTCTTTGTTATCATTTCTTGGAATTGACTGACCTCCGTGTTGTCATTTCTTGGAATTGACTGACCTCCTTGTTATCATTTCTTGGAATTGACTGACCTTGTTATCATTTCTTGGAATTGCCTGACCTCCTTGTTATCATTTCTTGGAATTGACTGACCTCCTTGTTTTCATTTCTTGGAATTGACTGACCTCTTGTTATCATTTCTTGGAATTGGATGAATGTTGGTCAGACTGACCTCCTTATTATCATTTCTTGGAACTGACTGACCTCCTTGTTTTCATTTCTTGGAATTGACTGACCTCCTTGTTATCATTTCTTGGAATTGGATGAATGTGGTCAGACTGACCTCCTTGTTATCATTTCTTGGAATTGCCTGACCTCCTTTTTATCATTTCTTGGAACTGGATGAATGTTGGTCAGACTGACCTCCTTGTTATCATTTCTTGGAATTGGATGAATGTTGGTCAGACTGACCTCCTTGTTATCATTTCTTGGAACTGGATGAATGTTGGTCAGACTGACCTCCTTGTTATCATTTCTTGGAATTGGATGAATGTTGCTCTAAAGCATCATCTTTCCACTTTTTTTACTTTTATGGAAAAACAGAAATCCTTGAAAATGAACATCTATTTCTTGAATACTTTCAAACATGTGTTATACAGTGGTAAAGTGGACTATGCTGTGTGCAAACAAATATATGTCCTGTAACATCGATATGCTCATCATTTTACGCTAACTCCAGTCAAAAATCCACTGCTTGTACCCAGACTTGGAAAAGATTGAATTTGACACTCTTTGCTTCCTTTAACCATTTGTGTTGTAAAGAGGCTGCAACTTTCAGGGAATGTTGTCAGCACCCCAACACACAGTGAATTGTTGTGCATTCCTGATATCAGGTTTGTGTACTTGTGAAATATCATTTTGACAGCGTATACTGCAGTCACTAAATCATGATGTTGTGTTCTTACTCCAACACATTATTCATCCTGTATGTGTTCATAAGATATTATACCCACAAACATAGTTATGAGCATTTTGCTAACATTATTCATCAGTCCAAGTTTGAGCACCAGCACACAGCACTCAAAGAATGTGGAAGTCAAGGGGTTAAAAAAACGATCATTAGTTTCCACCTCTTTCCTCTCCATTCCTCTTTTGTTCAGAGACTTCAGACACTCGGATTGTCACAAATGGTTTGCATATGTTACTGTTTTCAGGTCCGCACTTAAAGTAGCCACTTTTCTGGGGACATATCTGCACATGACACCAGTGTGCATGTGTTTTAGTTAGGTGTCATTCATTCACCAGCTCACATTGGCTTACTCTACGATTACCAGTTGTTTCTCACAGAGCAGTAGTGTCCTGGTGAGTTTCCACACTGGGCACAGCAGACTGAACTGTGGGGTGCTGAGACTGGTGCCTCTCTAATCTGTCTCTGTGGACAGGAACACCAGACTGCCAATGTGTGCTACAGAGACACTCTCTCTCTCTCTGTGAACCAGCAAGATGAGGTGTGTGGTAATTGGATGTTCTGTTGTCAGCTTTGCTCTATAGCTGCTACCAGCAGCTGGAAAAGGTGAATTTTATTTATCTCTTGAACTGGACTGGCCATTCAGCTTCATCCTCCAAAAAGATGAGATGAAATCTCCACATTAAATGTTTTTTATTTCCATATGCTGGGTATTTGCGGAGAAGATGGGCACTGATAAACGTTACCCCCCATTCCCAGCAGAAATGCAAAGACGGGGTGCTGTGAAAGCCACAACAACTCTTGTCTAAGACTGATAACAAAGGTGCCCTCACGACTGATCAGTTCCTCACATGCTGTGAGGACAGACAGTGACTGAAAGTGACAATTTCAGATGAACAGCAAACCACAATGGAACACACAAAATAACCACCCATGCCACAATGCATTTCATACACAGGAGATGATGACATCAGCACAGACCAGTTAATACAGAGTCTGGAGCAGGAAGTGTCATCAGTCAATTCCCAGTTTCATCGTTTGGCGCAGGGTACACAACCCCCACTGCCTTCCATCACCTGTGGTAAGTCGTGTTGTAGACCTGATCTCTGGAGACGAATCGTAGAATTGAGGTAATGGATTTTGTAGGCGTTCACATCACAGTCCTAGGGAGAACTGTTGATGCTGCAAAGTTCAAGTGCTTTGAAGGTCATGTGTATGACCATGTTCATGAAACGCATTTTTTTGTTGCTACCACATTCCAAATGATAGTAACTTTTTTTTCTTTCAGCAGTTATTAGAAAGTGATATTGCTGAAAATCATAACACCTTATTGTCTCCCTTTCATCCTGTTTTATCAACAGAGTGTTTGGTTTGAAAAGGCTCTAATCTTTTCAAGACTAATGATCTGCTCTGACAACAGGATGAGTTAAAATGACATGGTATAAAAGGAAAAGTCACTATTGGCATTGATTTTTTTGTCTTTTTTTGTTTTTAGTTTTGTAAAGAAGGCTTTCAAAATGGT
>JADBJO010006699.1:0-25000 GCA_016801955.1 Conus betulinus | reverse complement strand
TTATACTCATAATGAACAAAATCAAATATTATTTGCAGATATTATAGCCCTGGGTATAAGAAAAAAACATGCCAAAAATCTAAGAGATATCTGTACAAATAAATGAACACTGATCAAATTAGTGAACCTACCGCAAAAAGTCAAATTTTGCTCCGGCACACAGAAGTACAACAGGTTCCATGAGAAATCGTTGTTTAGATTTTGTTCCTCTTTACATTGTGAAATTAGCACAGGAGTATGCATACACTTTTCGCTTCTTTTTTGTTAAATGTCAAACTCCACATTATGTGTAAAAAGTTACATTAAAATAGCTTTTATCATGTGCATAATTAAGACTTTATACTCTTTTTAAACCTTTTTTGTGTGTGTTGAACACACAGGTTCTTTCTAGAATACACTGGTTGTGATTTTTCACCTTTTAATTCTTTTAATGACTGATACTGCATTGACCATCTGTGCGGATTGTCCAAGAGGATGTGCACACAACTCCTGTGCCTGGGTTGCAGATTTTTCCCATGGGGAGTACGGCCACGGTCTGTACTTCTCCAAATACCCATCCAAGGCCGCCCAGTTTTCGCTGTGTAAGTGTCTGATTTTTTCTGTACAGGGAAGCCTGGCATTTTCCTGCCAGTCTTGCTGGGAAGTTCCAGTGCCATGCCAGTCGGTAGCCTTAAAAGGACAGAAAAAGTGTACATAGTGTTACAGTTTAGTTTGTCGTTTTGACAACAACTCAGAACATTTCACACAGACATGCACAAACACTCACATGAATGCGTGTGTACCTGTAAGGAGAGAGAGAGAGAGAGAGAGAGAGAGAGAGAGAGAGAGAGAGAGAGAGAGAGAGAGACAGAGAGACACAGAGAAAGTGAAAGAAAGAGATGGAGAGAGAGAGGGGGAAAGAGAAAGAGAGAGAGAGAGATGGTAGGCAGAGAGAGAAAGAGAGACAGAAGAGAGAGAGAGAGAGAGAGAGAGAGAGATGCAGAAACAGAAAGAGAGAGAGAGAGAGAGGACAGAGCTGACCCCCTCCCCCCCCCCCCCATTCAGATAACTGAGGACTCTGGTATTGCATGCTGTGTTGCCCACAGCTGGGGAAACTGATGGTGGTGGAGGTGGGGCTGGGGGAGGTGGAGACCGTCACCAAAGAGGATCGCATACGTAAAGCGCCCTCTGCCGGCCACAACTCCATCATTGTAAGTGCGGCGTCATGTTCTGTCTGCATCACCGTCATCTTTGATCTGTATCTTGATCTGTATGCATGCACTTTCATTATCTCTGCTGACGAGGTCATGGGTTCAGCTACTGCGTCTGTTGGTTGGTTTGTCTGTCAGAAAGACGACACATGATTATTATGCTAAAACTGTGGGAGTGATTTGAATGAAACTTTGTGAAAAGATAGTAAGCGGCCCATGGAAAGGCTGACTAAATTTTGATGTGAATTGGTAATGTGGATGTGGAACAAAGAACGAATCCATGATCTGTTTGAGTTTGGTGGAGATTTGACCCTTCCTTCTTGCTTTTTTTTTTTCCTTTTCCTGTTTATTTATTTATTTTTTGTTTCTTTTAAACAGATAAAAAACATTTGTTTACACACAGATAAAACATTTGTTTTTGGGTCACTTGTCTTCATTTTGTTTCAACATGGAAGAAAAAATGTAATTTTAGGTATTCAGTGAAAGAGAGATACAGCAAGGGGTGGATGGGTTTGAGAAAAGAGGGAAAAGGGTGGGGGTGGGGGTGGGGGTGGGGCTTAAAGGGGAGCAAGAAACTGAAAGACAAGAAGAGCACAAAAAAAAGCTTGAAATAAAGGAGAAGTTGTTCATGTTGCAGTAGTGTTTAGTGGGTTTTTCAAAATGAAATAATGTAATGTCAGTATTGCGCCATGCCATTGCAGTAAGGAAACAATGGCACAATGAGACTACCATGGAGCTGAAGGATAAAAAACAAATAAAGTTACAGCATGGACTGGGCATTTCCATTATCTGATCTTAGTTTTCAGTTTTTCATCACAATTTGAAGGTTCAGAGAGAGAGAGAGAGAGAGAGAGAGAGAGAGAGAGAGAGAGAAAGAGGTAAAACATCAATATGCACACACACACCACATACACACACACATACGCACACACACATACACACACACACATACGCACACACACACACACACACACACACACACACACACACACATGCACGCGTCAAACACCCAAAAAAAGTATATTTCAAAAAGTGATTTGGAACACATTTACTTAACCAGTAAAGAAGAATAAACTGATCATCAAAGTCATCATCCAGAATTGAGAGGAAGCGCCATGACTTCTGTTCAAACATAAACATCACACCATCAGTCTGGTAGACAATTTTGATGTCACTGGATGTGTTTCTTGCATACAGAGCACAGAAATCAGTGTAATTGGTTGTCTTCAGCGAGGGAAGGATATAGGCCCATGTTAATTTTTTCTAGCTGAAAACATAGTTATGAAATGCTATTAAAAGAATCATAAGAGAACATGTTTCCCAATTCAGACCACTTGTACGAAATGGTGGAAACTGCAGGTTAATGAATCAGAACATTTGGGTAGAGGGAGTCAAACAACTCTTATACAATACGCATTACAGGACCTGGTAAACAAGAAGCAAAACACACACTGTACAAATTGACATGCGTGCCTGGTTTTGTGTCTCCCACCAGACGCCAGGCCGACTGTACCGAGGGGGCGGGGACTCCAAGGAGATCGCACTGTGTCAGGAATACGTTGTCTTTCACCCGGCCCAGGTGTTACCCATCTGCCTGCTCACCTACCAGGCTGTCTCCCCATGATGTCATCGGTTGTCTGTTTTTCACTGCGGGGAGTGGAAGGGAATGGATCCAGTGAGATTGTGTTTTGTGTGTGGCAGTGAAAAGGGATTACCACCCGTCTCCACACAACTCTGCATGGCTAAACTAACCAACATGGACTGTGTTATGGTCAGTTGATATGTGTATTAAAAACAGTAGTATCGTTTTAAAAAATCTTGATGACCTTTAAAAGAGGACAGTGTCATGGTCAAGAGATTGGATTTGTCAAGCTGAACGCTATTGAAATGTCATTTTTCTCATTGCTACTTGTCACAATTGTTTGGCTGTAGCACCATGGCTACATATATACCATACCAGAAATTGGGGACATAAATCTACTTGTGAAGATTCATGTTTGGATGAATATTTCGAAGAAAAAGTGGTCAATGTGAAATATTCCTACATGATTTGAATCTTGATCCCGTGCCATGGTGATATTTGTCTCCATTAACTGCAGTTTGTTTCAACATGGCCGGTACCAATAGATCAAAGTATCTACATCGCTGAAGCTGATAGTTGCTGTCACTGACCTTGATCACAATCATAAGTTTAAAGTTTTCAAGGTCACAATAGAAAAACATTTACTGATTTGTTTTTTCGTTTCATTTTGTTTTGGATTTTTGTTTCGCTTACCTTTAAGGAACGGTTTTACTGGATTTGATGCTCAGATAAGATTCTCTTGGGTCACGTGGGGTAAAATGAAATGATTGGACCTCAAGGGTGGATTGGGAAGGGGAGAAAGAGAGAGGATGTGGTGGCATTACATTTGTTTTAAAACAACCCCTTCCCCTTCCCAAACTTTGTAACCCCCAAAGCAACCAAAGTGTGACTTTCCGTGCAGTGAAACATGAGGCTGGTCAGTGACTGTCAGGGTGTTTTCAACTGTACTGACAGACAGGCCACTCTCAAGGAGAAATCCATCACAGGCAGACAGCATTTGCAATGTGGAAAATCTCACAAGTCCCTGTTCAGTCTCTTTCATTCTTTTCCACTTTAGTGTGTATGGAAAGGGATTCGTGTCAAAAATCAGACTGGATTTGTGTTGAAAAATCGGACTGGATTTGTGTTGAAAAGTCAGACTGGATTTGTGTTGAAAAATCAGATGGCATTTGTGTTGAAAATCAGACTGGATCTGAGTTGAAAAATCAGATGGCATTTGTGTTGAAAACTGGGATTGAATTTGTGTAGAAAAAATGAGACTGGAAAAGAAATTAACATCATCCCATCTGTGTTTATCAGCTTTAAACAATGGACTGTGAGAGTGAATGTTTTTTATATCGCCATGGTTAAACATAAGCTGATGTTTTAGATTGATTTTTCTTGTAAGACTGATCCATGAAATGTGATTTTAAGGAAACATAGCGATATGATTATGTAGGATATAATTTCCTTCATATGGTGCCAAAAAATATGATGTGAACTGAAGCAGAGTACTATTGTTCAGTGTGTTGCTTTGTACTTGTGGAAAAGAATGTGAAATCACTTCATGTGAGTTTGATTTGGAAAAGTGATCTCCCTGAGTTTTCAGTGAATATTTTCACATCGTTTTTTTTTTTTCCATCATTCCACCCATTTGTTTTTGTTTGTTTGTTGTTTGTTTTTTTTGGAGTAGTAGCGGAGAAGGGAGGTGTGACATGTGATACAGATGTGTTAAAAGAGTGGGTATGTGTGCAGATGAAAGTGCATGGGTGTTGTCACATGCAAAAAATGACTGGTTTTTTCACTGTGTGTGTTTGTGTGTGTGTGTGTGTGTGTGTGTGTGTGTGTGTGTGTGTGTGTGATTCTTTTTTCATGATATTGTATGTAGGACGCTCGTCTGACATGAGTCAACTGGTTTTTGCATCTACATAATTTCCTACACCCATGTGATGTATATTTGTGTGCATTTAATTAGTTGTGAATTACTGTTTGAAGAAAATGAACTTCCAACCTGAAGTCTGTCAGTACTGCTGAAATTTTGTGTTTTAGCCCTTGCTTAACTTGAAATTTCTTTTATTCTTTTCCTTCATGACATGGTTAATAATTGCTTGTGAAATTACCAATGTTTCAAGTTGCAAAGTGAGATGACTGCAGACAGAAATCCAAACAAATCTTAAATAAATGTCAGGGAACCGCCAAGAGAAACGTGGAAAAAAACAAGTCACAAGACAAAACATGATGCGTTTCGACCTCATAGGTCTTCTTCAGGCAAGACACAAACAAATAGGACAATGAAAATGAACAAATTTGTCACTTAGCTTAGATCTCTTCAGCGCAAGGTAGGCGTTGAATCTATTTGTTTGTGTCTTGCCTGAAGAAGACCTAAGAGGTCGAAACGTGTCGTGTTTTGTCTTGTGACTCATTTGTCCACGTTTCTCTTGGCAGTTGCTAACAATTATTTAAGATTTACCAGTGTTTTAGTTGGGATGAAAATGGACTGTTTTAAGTCAGTTGGTATGTTTTAAATCAGTTGGTATGGAAAGGGATAGACTTAGTGTTTGTGACTCGTTATAACTGTTGCTTTCAAACTGCTCCAGATGTCTGGCTTGTGTTCCATTATAAAGAAGAAAAAAAAAAGTCTGTGACCATTGGTCGATGCTGATCCGTCCATGCTGCTGAGAGAAAAAACTTTTAGGGAACAGTTCTCTTCCAATGATTGCTAACTGATGAAATGAATTGAAGCATGTGGGATGGAGATTTAATCCGTCCAGATTTCTTGCCAAGCTTTCTGTGATTTGAGATGATTGATCTGTTTTCTTTGCATGTACTTCTTGGTTCACCGCATACTTTGGTTGTCTCTTGCCTCCAAATGAATGTTGTCTGTCTTTGTCTGGCTTGGGAGCTGTGAATTTCTAGATGACTGTTGTCTGTCCTTGTCTGGCTGGGGAGCTGTGAATTTCTAGATGACTGTAGAGTCCCAATCTTGTTCGGCTGTGGGGGAAGGCACTTAGATTTGTTGGCATGGCTACTGCTTCAATCTTTCATGAAGGAGGGGGTGGGGGTGGGGTGGGGGGGGGGGGGTCGGTGTTCAGGAGAGACAATTTGCCTTTTCTGACTCACATGTGATGAGTGAATTTCACGGGAAGGTGAAGTGCAGAGAGTGGCTATAACAAATGGACAGAGAGAAAGGAGCATGTAGAGCTTGTTAGCATGACAGCTCTTATTATCCCAGCCATGTCAAAGGAATCAAATAGCTGTCTCTCTATCTACAGGATATGATCAGAGGTCTATGCTTGTACTGAGATATGCGAGTATAGACAGTCAGCTGTTTAGCAAAGGATGGAAGCCTCCTCGAGTGAATTCACAGACAGTGAAAGAGCAGGTAACTTGATAACAAGGAGATTAAATGGCACATCTGGATGAAGCGTGTGCTAATGAGATTGCACACATACATAGTGTGTATGCTTGAGGCAGACATTGTAGAGGATGTCAAGAAGGTGATGACATGCATACTCGAAAAAGAAATATTAAACTCTTTTACATTGTGAAAGGAGAAAAACAGGGTCAGAATTTCATTCACATGCTAACCCCTCTCCTTTGCAAAATGAAAAAGAAATGCATCCAATGATCGTTGTGTCCACCCAAGAGTTTGAAAGGCAGGAAGCAGTAGGCTTCTATTTTTCTTTGTTAGAGTTGCATGCATTCAGTAAATAGATGCAGATTGTGTGTTTGGATGACTGTGCTTGATGCCACTGGAGCTATGGACATCATGTCAGTAAGGGTGTGACGCTTAAAAAAATTGGATTGAAATTAAAGGAAGGGGGAGAGGGGAGATTACTGGGCATTAAGTGAAATATATCTGCTTATGATAGGAGTTGCTTCTCTTAGATTCTAGGACCATGTTAAGGGAGTAGTTACATCTGGTTTTTGTTTCTGGATTTTTGTTTCTTTGTGCGTTTTTTTTTTTTTTTTTTTTTATTAGTTGATATGCTTGTATGGGAAGAAGGAAGGTAGGATAGGAGGAGGAGGAGGAGAGACTTCTTCTTACTTTCATGTGACAGTTATTGGAAATAAATGATTTTACAAATGAAATGTGTTTTATATTCAACCAAAGCCAAGTGAAAAGATGTAAAATTAAAATGCTGCTGTGCACACACACACACACACACACACACACACACACACACACACACATGCATTTGTACACATCAAAGTACACATACAAAAACCATTTATACATACCATGGCTGACACAGAAGGTCTGAGGCCTTTAGTGAGTCTTGGTTGTCTTTTCTCTTGAACTTCTTGTGGAACATGTTGGATTCGCCTATTCCCAGTTCACCTACTCTTTGATGCTGCAGCCACCCCTGTGACCTTTATCGAGTTCAACTCTTTGTCCAGTACTTGCCATTCCCATTTCGCCTGTTTAGGTAAAACATTCATGAGTGAAGTGACGCTCCAGCAAATGTGTGACAAGTCAGTTCATCTCTCTGTCACTCTCTCTGTCTCACACATACTCGCGCACGCATGCACACACACACGCACACACACACACACACACGCACCCCTACCCACCTCCACCCCCACCCCCACCACACACACACCAGTTACTATTCATTTCATGTAACACTTGCAGTTCTCAAGCAGTCTTGAGACAGGGAGAAAGTAAGCAAGTCTACACACTGAGGTGACAACCGTGAGAATGTAATATTAATACAAGTAAGGATCAAACTTTCGTCAGAGTTGCATGCTGGAGTTTTACAGAATTTATTGAGTATATATTAAAGAAAGAAAGAAGCAAACAAACAAAAGAGCTGCCAATGTCTTACTGATTTCCTGAACTGCGAACAAGCTAATCAGGATTTCTGATTTGAACATAAGTGAATCGGGAATAGGTGGAGCAAGAATAGGCTTGCTTAAGGGTTCTTTGAATGATATAACAGATTGGCTTTTTTTTGTACACACTGCATTGGGGCAAAATCTGTCACTGAAGTCTGGCTAATAGTGCCACTTGTTGCTGTTTAATCTCTGCCCCTCCCCCACCCCCCAAATCTTTTTCCTCCCTTTTTCTGTTCAGCTGTTTCAAAAAGACTGAGCTAAACACATTTACTGAAGACTGCTGACTCTCAAGAATAAACCAGAAACAATGAGAAATGCCTCAATCTTGCTGTTGTACTACAATCTGGGGTCACCACAATTACATGGGATGAACACAACCTGCCTGGGGCCACCACAAACTACTTGGGGTCAATTACCTGGGGTCACCACAATCTACTTGGGGTCACCACAATCTACTACCTGGGGTCACCACAATCTACCTGGGGTCACCACAGTCTACCTGGGGTCACCACAATCTATCTGGGGTCATCACAGTCTACCTGGGGTCACCACAGTCACTTGGGGTCACCACAATCTATCTGGGGTCATCACAGTCTACTGGGGTCACACAATCTACCTGGGGTCAACACAGTCTGCCCTGCACAATATGTCTGCTTACCTAGCAAATGGCTGTCCTGACTGTATACATCTGCCTTGATGTGGCAGGGCAAACTGTGTGCCATTGCAACCCCTACAGTTTTCTGGCGAGAAGCTTTGCGGAAAACAATACCCTTTCTTTTTAAAATCTGGTTCTGGTTTTGGATGTGGTGCCAAAGCGAACAACTCATTTTCACGTGAAAAAGAAAAAAATGGCGATACAAAAACATCTGACAACGTATTCTGTTAGAAAAGACTTGTGTGATTGTTGAAAATGGGAGAAGATCGAGGGAAGCGGACCCCAAAAACGGCACGGAAAAAGGGAAGCGGACTATATGGGGGGAGTAAAAGCTAAACAGCGAGACAAACTGGTTCGGAGGCAGCCTTACTTAAGTCATTGGGAGA
Organism: Conus betulinus; assembly: GCA_016801955.1. Classification (NCBI taxonomy): domain Eukaryota; kingdom Metazoa; phylum Mollusca; class Gastropoda; order Neogastropoda; family Conidae; genus Conus; species Conus betulinus. The sequence continues at coordinate 16,369 of JADBJO010006699.1, read as the reverse complement.
GTTGTCGTTGATAGTTCGTGCTCTGCTTGCGTGTAGCCGACGGGCCGAAGTGAGATATAAAGAACCCTGGCAAACATTCAGTTATCTCTGCTTCGTCACTCCTCTGCGAGAGCATTGTCTCCTACTATTGCTGCTACGTCCCGAGGCAGTTACGGAGACTTCCCCGCCGTGTGCGCTGAAGCGCGGTACATGCCTGATGGTGGGTCAATTCGGCCAAAACATTGGTGGGCTATGAATCGCCCTTAGTCACCGGCGAGTGTGTTCAGGATTCAGGGCGTGTGGCCTACCAGCAAAAAATAGCTTGGCGCTGTGATGACACCTACGTGCTGTCGAACGAGGAGACATGCCATCTCGATCGAAATGCATCCTGGTGCAGCCTACTTACACTATTCCTTCCATCCAAGTCCACGACCTTATGAAAGAGTTTTCTATGCAGCGAATTTTTTTGGTGTGTACTCGGGCAGATCTGTGGAATGTTGGTTTTGTGAACTTAAGTAAGGCCCGCCTCCGACCAGTTGTCTCCCTGTTAGCTTTTACTCCCCCCAATAGAGTCGCTTCCGCCGTTTTGGGGTCGCTCCCTCGATCTTCTCCCATTCCTCACACAAGTCTTTTCTGCAGAATACGTTGTCAATGTTTTTGTATCAGCCATTTTTTCTTTTTCACGTGAATGAGTTGTTCGGCTTTGGCACACATCCAAAACCAGAACCAGATTTTAAAAAGAAAGGGTATTGTGTTCCGCAAAGCTTCTCGCCAGAATAACTGTAGGGGTTGCAATGGCACACAGTTCGCCCTGCCACATCAAGGCAGATGTATACAGTCAGGACAGCCATTTGCTAGGTAAGGGCAGACATATTGTGCAGGCAGACTGTGTTGACCCCAGGTAGATTGTGGTGACCCCAGGTAGACTGTGATGACCCCAGATAGATTGTGGTGACCCCAGGTAGACCCCAGATGTGTGGTGACCCCAGGTAGATTGTGGTGACCCCCCCAGGTAGATTGTGGTGACCCCAGGTAGATTGTGGTGACCCCAGGTAGATTGACCCCAAGTAGTTTGTGGTGGCCCCAGGCAGGTTGTGTTCATCCCATGTAAATTGTGGTGACCCCAGATTGTAGTACAACAGCAAGATTGAGGCATTTCTCATTGTTTCTGGTTTATTCTTGAGAGTCAGCAGTCTTCAGTAAATGTGTTAGCTCAGTCTTTTTGAAACAGCTGAACAGAAAAAAGGGGAGGAAAAAGATTTGGGGGGTGGGGGAGGGGCAGAGATTAAACAGCAACAAGTGGCACTATTAGCCAGACTTCAGTGACAGATTTTGCCCCAATGCAGTGTGTACAAAAAAAAGCCAATCTGTTATATCATTCAAAGAACCCTTAAGCAAGCCTATTCTTGCTCCACCTATTCCCGATTCACTTATGTTCAAATCAGAAATCCTGATTAGCTTGTTCGCAGTTCAGGAAATCAGTAAGACATTGGCAGCTCTTTTGTTTGTTTGCTTCTTTCTTTCTTTAATATATACTCAATAAATTCTGTAAAACTCCAGCATGCAACTCTGACGAAAGTTTGATCCTTACTTGTATTAATATTACATTCTCACGGTTGTCACCTCAGTGTGTAGACTTGCTTACTTTCCCCTGTCTCAAGACTGCTTGAGAACTGCAAGTGTTACAAATATGAATAGAAACGTAAGTGTGTGTGGGGGGGGGGGGTGGAGGGGGGTAGGGGGGTGCGTGTGTGTGTGTGTGTGTGCATGTGTGTGTGCATGCGTGCGTGAGTATGTGTGAGACAGAGAGAGTGACAGAGAGATGAACTGACTTGTCACACATTTGCTGGAGCGTCACTTCACTCATGAATGTTTTACCTAAACAGGCGAAATGGGAATGGCAAGTACTGGACAAAGAGTTGAACTCGATAAAGGTCACAGGGGTGGCTGCAGCATCAAAGAGTAGGTGAACTGGGAATAGGCGAATCCAACATGCTCCACAAGAAGTTCAAGAGAAAAGACAACCAAGACTCACTAAAGGCCTCAGACCTTCTGCGTCAGCCATGGTATGTATAAATGGGTTTTGTATGTGTACTTTGATGTGTACAAATGCATGTGTGTGTGTGTGTGTTGTGTGTGTGTGTGTGTGTGTGTGTGTGCACAGCAGCATTTTAATTTTACATCTTTTCATTGGCTTTGGTTGAATATAAAACACATTTCATTTGTAAAATCATTTATTTCCAATAACTGTCACATGAAAGTAAGAAGAAGTCTCTCCTCCTTCTATCCTACCTTCCTTCTTCCCATAAAAGGCATATCAACTAATAAAAGAAAAAAAAAAACGCACAAAGAAACAAAAATCCAGAAACAAAAACCAGATGTAACTACTCCCTTAACATGGTCCTAGAATCTAAGAGAAGCAACTCCTATCATAAGCAGATATATTTCACTTAATGCCCAGTAATCTCCCCTCTTCCTTTAATTTAATCCAATTTTTTTAAGCGCCACACCCTTACTAACATGATGTCCATAGCTCCAGTGACATCAAGCACAGTCATCCAAACACACAATCTGCATCTATTTACTGAATGCATGCAACTCTAACAAAGAAAAATAGAAGCCTACTGCTTCCTGCCTTTCAAACTCTTGGGTGGACACAACGATCATTGGATGCATTTCTTTTTCATTTTGCAAAGGAGAGGGGTTAGCATGTGAATAAAATTCTGACCCTGTTTTTCTCCTTTCACAATGTAAAAGAGTTTAATATTTCTTTTTCGAGTATGCATGTCATCACCTTCTTGACATCCTCTACAATGTCTGCCTCAAGCACACACACTATGTATGTGTGCAATCTCATAAGCACGCGCTTCATCCAGATGTGCCATTTAGTCTCCTTGTTATCAAGTTACCTGCTCTTCACTGTCTGTGAATTCACTCGAGGAGGCTTCCATCCTTTGCTAAACAGCTGACTGTCTATACTCGCATATCTCAGTACAAGCATAGACCTCTGATCATATCCTGTAGATAGAGAGACAGCTATTTGATTCCTTTGACATGGCTGGGATAATAAGAGCTGTCATGCTAACAAGCTCTACATGCTCCTTTCTCTCTGTCCATTTGTTATAGCCACTCTCTGCACTTCACCTTCCCGTGAAATTCACTCATCACATGTGAGTCAGAAAAGGCAAATTTGTCTCTCCTGAACACCGACCCCCCACCCCCACCCACCCCCCACCCCCTCCTTCATGAAAGATTGAAGCAGTAGCCATGCCAACAAATCTAAGTGCCTTCCCCCACAGCCGAACAAGATTGGGACTCTACAGTCATCTAGAAATCACAGCTCCCCAGCCAGACAAGGACAGACAACAGTCATCTAGAAATTCACAGCTCCCCAGCCAGACAAGGACAGACAACAGTCATCTAGAAATTCACAGCTCCCAAGCCAGACAAAGACAGACAACATTCTTGGAGGCAAGAGACAACCAAAGTATGCGGTGAACCAAGAAGTACATGCAAAGAAAACAGATCAATCATCTCAAATCACAGAAAGCTTGGCAAGAAATCTGGACGGATTAAATCTCCATCCCACATGCTTCAATTCATTTCATCAGTTAGCAATCATTGGAAGAGAACTGTTCCCTAAAAGGTTTTCTCTCAGCAGCATGGACGGATCAGCATCGACCAATGGTCACAGACTTTTTTTTCTTCTTTATAATGGAACACAAGCCAGACATCTGGAGCAGTTTGAAAGCAACAGTTATAACGAGTCACAAACACTTAAGTCTATCCCTTTCCATACCAACTGATTTAAAACATACCAACTGACTTAAAACAGTCCATTTTCATCCCAACTAAAACACTGGTAAATCTTAAATAATTGTTAGCAAACTGCCAAGAGAAACGTGGACAAATGAGTCACAAGACAAAACACGACACGTTTCGACCTCTTAGGTCTTCTTCAGGCAAGACACAAACAAATAGATTCAACGCCTACCTTGCGCTGAAGAGATCTAAGCTAAGTGACAAATTTGTTCATTTTCATTGTCCTATTTGTTTGTGTCTTGCCTGAAGAAGACCTATGAGGTCGAAACGCATCATGTTTTGTCTTGTGACTTGTTTTTCCACGTTTCTCTTGGCGGTTCCCTGACATTTATTTAAGATTTGTTTGGATTTCTGTCTGCAGTCATCTCACTTTGCAACTTGAAACATTGGTAATTTCACAAGCAATTATTAACCATGTCATGAAGGAAAAGAATAAAAGAAATTTCAAGTTAAGCAAGGGCTAAAACACAAAATTTCAGCAGTACTGACAGACTTCAGGTTGGAAGTTCATTTTCTTCAAAACAGTAATTCACAACTAATTAAATGCACACAAATATACATCACATGGGTGTAGGAAATTATGTAGATGCAAAAACCAGTTGACTCATGTCAGACGAGCGTCCTACATACAATATCATGAAAAAAAGAATCACACACACACACACACACACACACACACACACACACACACACACACAAACACACACAGTGAAAAAACCAGTCATTTTTTGCATGTGACAACACCCATGCACTTTCATCTGCACACATACCCACTCTTTTAACACATCTGTATCACATGTCACACCTCCCTTCTCCGCTACTCCAAAAAAAACAAACAAACAAACAAACAAAAACAAATGGGTGGAATGATGGAAAAAAAAAAAAACGATGTGAAAAATATTCACTGAAAACTCAGGGAGATCACTTTTCAAAATCACTCACATGAAGTGATTTCACATTCTTTTCCACAAGTACAAAGCAACACACTGAACAATAGTACTCTGCTTCAGTTCACATCATATTTTTTGGCACCATATGAAGGAAATTATATCCTACATAATCATATCGCTATGTTTCCTTAAAATCACATTTCATGGATCAGTCTTACAAGAAAAAATCAATCTAAAACATCAGCTTATGTTTAACCATGGCGATATAAAAAACATTCACTCTCACAGTCCATTGTTTAAAGCTGATAAACACAGATGGGATGATGTTAATTTCTTTTCCAGTCTCATTTTTTCTACACAAATTCAATCCCAGTTTTCAACACAAATGCCATCTGATTTTTCAACTCAGATCCAGTCTGATTTTCAACACAAATGCCATCTGATTTTTCAACACAAATCCAGTCTGACTTTTCAACACAAATCCAGTCCGATTTTTCAACACAAATCCAGTCTGATTTTTGACACGAATCCCTTTCCATACACACTAAAGTGGAAAAGAATGAAAGAGACTGAACAGGGACTTGTGAGATTTTCCACATTGCAAATGCTGTCTGCCTGTGATGGATTTCTCCTTGAGAGTGGCCTGTCTGTCAGTACAGTTGAAAACACCCTGACAGTCACTGACCAGCCTCATGTTTCACTGCACGGAAAGTCACACTTTGGTTGCTTTGGGGGTTTACAAAGTTTGGGAAGGGGAAGGGGTTGTTTTAAAACAAATGTAATGCCACCACATCCTCTCTCTTTCTCCCCTTCCAATCCACCCTTGAGGTCCAATCATTTCATTTTACCCCACGTGACCAAAGAGAATCTTATCTGAGCATCAAATCCAGTAAAACCGTTCCTTAAAGGTAAGCGAAACAAAAATCCAAAACAAAATGAAACGAAAAAAAACAAATCAGTAAATGTTTTTCTATTGTGACCTTGAAAACTTTAAACTTATGATTGTGATCAAGGTCAGTGACAGCAAACTATCAGCTTCAGCGATGTAGATACTTTGATCTATTGGTACCGGCCATGTTGAAACAAACTGCAGTTAATGGAGACAAATATCACCATGGCACGGGATCAAGATTCAAATCATGTAGGAATATTTCACATTGACCACTTTTTCTTCGAAATATTCATCCAAACATGAATCTTCACAAGTAGATTTATGTCCCAATTTCTGGTATGGTATATATGTAGCCATGGTGCTACAGCCAAACAATTGTGACAAGTAGCAATGAGAAAAATGACATTTCAATAGCGTTCAGCTTGACAAATCCAATCTCTTGACCATGACACTGTCCTCTTTTAAAGGTCATCAAGATTTTTAAACAAACGATACTGTTTTTTAATACACATATCAACTGACCATAACACAGTCCATGTTGGTTAGTTTAGCCATGCAGAGTTGTGTGGAGACGGGTGGTAATCCCTTTTCACTGCCACACACAAAACACAATCTCACTGGATCCATTCCCTTCCACTCCCCGCAGTGAAAAACAGACAACCGATGACATCATGGGGAGACAGCCTGGTAGGTGAGCAGGCAGATGGGTAACACCTGGGCCGGGTGAAAGACAACGTATTCCTGACACAGTGCGATCTCCTTGGAGTCCCCGCCCCCTCGGTACAGTCGGCCTGGCGTCTGGTGGGAGACACAAAACCAGGCACGCATGTCAATTTGTACAGGTGTTGTTTTGCTTCTTGTTTACCAGGTCCTGTAATGCGTATTGTATAAGAGTTGTTTGACTCCCTCTACCCAAATGTTCTGATTCATTAACCTGCAGTTTCCACCATTTCGTACAAGTGGTCTGAATTTGGAAACATGTTCTCTTATGATTCTTTTAATAGCATTTTCATAACTATGTTTTCAGCTAGAAAAAATTAACATGGGCCTATATCCTTCCCTCGCTGAAGACAACCAATTACACTGATTTCTGTGCTCTGTATGCAAGAAACACATCCAGTGACATCAAAATTGTCTACCAGACTGATGGTGTGATGTTTATGTTTGAACAGAAGTCATGGCGCTTCCTCTCAATTCTGGATGATGACTTTGATGATCAGTTTATTCTTCTTTACTGGTTAAGTAAATGTGTTCCAAATCACTTTTTGAAATATACTTTTTTGGGTGTTTGACGCGTGCATGTGTGTGTGTGTGTGTGTGTGTGTGTGTGTGTGTGTGTGTGCGTATGTGTGTGTATGTGTGTGTGCGTATGTGTGTGTATGTGTGTGTGTGCATATTGATGTTTACCTTTCTCTCTCTCTCTCTCTCTCTCTCTCTCTCTCTCTCTGAACCTTTCAAATTGTGATGAAAAACTGAAAACTAAGATCAGATAATGGAAATGCCCAGTCCATGCTGTAACTTTATTTGTTTTTTATCCTTCAGCTCCATGGTAGTCTCATTGTGCCATTGTTTCCTTACTGCAATGGCATGGCGCAATACTGACATTACATTATTTCATTTTGAAAAAACCCACTAAACACTACTGCAACATGAACAACTTCTCCTTTATTTCAAGCTTTTTTTTGTGCTCTTCTTGTCTTTCAGTTTCTTGCTCCCCTTTAAGCCCCCACCCCCACCCCCACCCCCACCACCTTTTCCCTCTTTTCTCAAACCCATCCACCCTTGCTGTATCTCTCTTTCACTGAATACCTAAAATTACCATTTTTTCTTCCATGTTGAAACAAAATGAAGACAAGTGACCAAAAACAAATGTTTTATCTGTGTAAAACAAATGTTTTATCTGTTTAAAAGAACAAAAAAAATAAATAAATAAACAGGAAAAAGGAAAAAAAAAAAGCAAGAAGGAAGGGTCAAATCTCCACCAAACTCAAACAGATCATGGATTCGTTCTTTGTTCCACATCCACATTACCAATTCACATCAAAATTTAGTCAGCCTTCCATGGGCCGCTTACTATCTTTTCACAAAGTTTCATTCAAATCACTCCCACAGTTTTAGCATAATAATCATGTGTCGTCTTTCTGACAGACAAACCAACCAACAGACGCAGTAGCTGAACCCATGACCTCGTCAGCAGAGATAATGAAAGTGCATGCATACAGATCAAGATACAGATCAAAGATGACGGTGATGCAGACAGAACATGACGCCGCACTTACAATGATGGAGTTGTGGCCGGCAGAGGCGCTTTACGTATGCGATCCTCTTTGGTGACGGTCTCCACCTCCCCCAGCCCCACCTCCACCACCATCAGTTTCCCCAGCTGTGGGCAACACAGCATGCAATACCAGAGTCCTCAGTTATCTGAATGGGGGGGGGGGGGAGGGGGTCAGCTCTGTCCTCTCTCTCTCTCTCTCTTTCTGTTTCTGCATCTCTCTCTCTCACTCTCTCTCTCTTTCTGTCTCTCTTTCTCTCTCTGCCTACCATCTCTCTCTCTCTTTCTCTTTCCCCCTCTCTCTCTCATCTCTCTTTCTTTCACTTTCTCTGTGTCTCTCTGTATCTCTCTCTCTCTCTCTCTCTCTCTCTCTCTCTCTCTCTCTCTCTCTCTCTCCTTACAGGTACACACGCATTCATGTGAGTGTTTGTGCATGTCTGTGTGAAATGTTCTGAGTTGTTGTCAAAACGACAACTAAACTGTAACACTATGTACACTTTTTCTGTCCTTTTAAGGCTACCGACTGGCATGGCACTGGAACTTCCCAGCAAGACTGGCAGGAAAATGCCAGGCTTCCCTGTACAGAAAAAATCAGACACTTACAGCGGAAAACTGGGCGGCCTTGGATGGGTATTTGGAGAAGTACAGACCGTGGCCGTACTCCCCATGGGAAAAATCTGCAACCCAGGCACAGGAGTTGTGTGCACATCCTCTTGGACAATCCGCACAGATGGTCAATGCAGTATCAGTCATTAAAAGAATTAAAAGGTGAAAAATCACAAACCAGTGTATTCTAGAAAGAACCTGTGTGTTCAACACACACACAAAAAAAGGTTTAAAAAAGAGTATAAAGTCTTAATTATGCACATGATAAAAGCTTTTAATGTAACTTTTTACACATAATGTGGAGTTTGACATTTAACAAAAAAGAAGCGAAAAGTGTATGCATACTCCTGTGCTAATTTCACAATGTAAAGAGGAACAAAAGATATCTCTTAGATTTTTGGCATGTTTTTTTCTTATACCCAGGGCTATAATATCTGCAAATAATATTTGATTTTGTTCATTATGAGTATAATAAATAATCTTATAATTCAACTTTTTTAAAAAAAAATCATATTTTGCAAGCATACAAAACCCCACAGCAGCAAAACAAAAAACATACAAACCCAGTAAAAAGTGGTTTTAGTGTTTACTGAACACCTGTGTAAATATTTGGTAGTGAATTTACAACCCACAATTGTTGATTTATATGATAAATTTATGCATTTCTGGGGTACAGTACAATCCAGGTATCAAGGGACACAATTTTGTTTTCTTAGGTAGGCTCACTGATATGCCCACTGCTCTTTCAATTCTTGACATATATCTTAGATACTTGGGAAATTTTCTTGTTATATCCTTGGCTACAGCCAGACATCACAATAGTTTGATTTTGTTTGTAATGAGTAGACCAAAAATATACATAATGATGAATGTTTTGTTTGAAAAACAGACACTTTCAGAACATAAACAAAACTATAGCACTAAAATCACAATGAAATACCACAAAAAACTGGTGTTAGTATCCTTTGAACTTCAGGACCAACATCTATATTCAATAAAGCTGACAATACATAAAATGTTTAGCAACCCATATCATAGGGGGCACTCCAGCCCAGGTAACGCGGGAAAGAAGATGGGAACTGCACATTATCCACAGCATCAGTCTGCACATCTTGCAAGCCTCTTGGGAATTTGTCTGTTTAGCAGAGATGAACTAACAATAACAACACTAAGTGTAACTTCCAATTATTGTCAGTTTTCTTTCACACATGTGGTTTGGTTCACTCATGAACTAAGTGCGATTGATAAAAAGTCATCACCACAGAAGGTAATAAGTAAAAAAACATGCAAAACCAACCACACCAAAAAAAAAAAAAAAAAAAAAAAAAAAAAAAAAAAAAAAAAAAAGAGAACTGCTAAAAGATAGGACTGAGCTACAAAAGGCCACACCACAGATGATGAAAGCACACTAACAACTGAAAAAATAAACCGGTGGTGTCGCAGAGAATACACCACACCACAGAACTATGGACAGAAGGATCAGGATCCCACACTACTGTAAATAAATGCCACTTATAGTTGACTGACATACATTTGGGTACACACACACACACACACACACACACACACACACACACACACACACACACACACACACACAACACACACACACACACACAACACACACACACAAGCACATATTCAAAAGCACACACACACACACACACACACACACACACACACACACACACACACACACATGTACACACACACACACACACACACACACACACCACCACAAAAGCACCACACACACACACACACACACACACAAACACTACACAACACACACACACACACACACACACACACACACACATGTATACCCACACCATGCACAAGCACTGCTCTCTCTCTCTCTCTCTCTCTCTCTCTCTCTCACTCTCTCTCTCACACACACACACACACACACACACACACACACACACACACACACACACACACACACACACACACACACACACACACACACACACACACACACACACACACACACACACACACACACACACACACACACACACACACACACACACACACACACACATTGAAATTATCAATGTTCACCTTGATACCTGGATCACCCGTGAAAAAAAGGTCGAGATTTGGGCAATCAGCACTGGCCTCTGTCCATTCTGAAACAAGTTTAGACTGACGAGTGCCACACCCTCTTCCTCTGCCACGCCCCCTCACACTGGACCCCTCGCCATTGTCCTGAACCCCCTCCCCTTCCTCGACTCTCCTCCCGACCTCTCACGAAAGGAGGGAGGAGGAGGCAGGTCGACGTAGACGGAATCGGCTCGTTTCTCTCCGATTCGGGCCCACTTGCGCCGGTATCGCTCGGTTTGAAGTCGAGGATCAGCTTCGTCATCAATACCAATCTCCGATAGCAAAGGGTGGTGTTGATTGTGATCGCTTTATTCCTCCTCCGAATCGCTTCGTTCCACTTCTCTGAAGTCTTCGTCATCGTTTTCACGGTCTCGGATAACTTCTTGAAGCACTTCAAGAGCCATTAGATCGTTTGAAAACGGCACGCGCCTGATCGAACTGCCTGCTCGACTCGCCATCTTGAACCGAAAATGACTCAGCCGAACTTTGCCGAAGTTATCGTCCGAGCGGACGCGAGCCGGTCAGTCAGCGACCCGCGAAAGGGAAGAAACCGTCCTTTAGGGTCCCTACTACCGTTTAAACCATTTTTTCTCCTTGCCTCCCTTTTTTAAATCGCCGAATTTTGATGATGAAATTAACGCCGTTCGTGCCAGGGCAGTCAATGGAGTCTGGAGCATCTGATGTGATAAACTATGGTTTGGATTGAAAATATGTGAACAAGCGTTTTCATTGGTTTGTTTTGGCTAATGATATTGATGTGGACTACTTCTAAAAAAACATACCAAAAATCACTCGCACACACACAAGTCTCAAACTTCAAGGAACAGTCCGTTAGAATCATCATATATGTTCATCCACCCATGCGGTTTGTTTAAAACATGTAAAGGTTTTGATTGGCTTTTGGCTATTCAAGCGTTAAAAGAGGCCCAATGTGTGCAATTTCAGAGCACAACAACTGACGGTGAGAACGACCTGATGGCGTGAAGACACGCCCATCCAAAGGCACAACAATCCCCCAGGTGCATCAGGACCTACCGTCTGTGGAGAAGCCGGCACTGAGCAGTTCCTGGCAGCGGTGGGGCCTCTCCAGCGTGCCACAGTAGTAAAGGTGAGTCACCATGCTGGGGTCCCTCAGAGCCTGCACCTGCTTCTGGAACCGCTCCTGAACGGTGGCTGGGTAACACTGCCTGCAGGCACAACACACACACACACACACACACACACACACACACACCAACACACACACACACACATACACACACACACACACACACACACACACACACACACAAAACAGTAGAACCTGTCCTAGGTGTTGCTGTGAACACTGAAGACACCCAAAACATGTAAAGAGTGAAACTTCTCCTGGATACTGCTAGGGAACATTGCCTGCAAACACAATAAACTTAAACAACAGAGCCTTTCTTAACTGCTGCTGGGTAACACTGCCCAGAGTTACAATACACACAAGGATACGATGGAACATCTCCTTGGTAAACTGCCTGTAGGCACACTATATACAAACAGACTTTGGAACCTTTTTTTTCTGTCCCATCTTCTGTGCCACCTCAGTGGCACTGCACCCACGCCGCTCATTCCAACCTTCCCATCCACAGCTCCGGCACCGGCATCCTACAGGGTGCAGTCAATGTGAAGTTGAGACTTTTTTTTCAATGCTGATAAATGAAAGACGATGCTACAGCATTCCATTCCAGTCTGAGACTGCATGACAGGGCTGTACTCTATGCTTACTTTCACGATATATCCCAGTGACAGACTTTGGAACCTCTAATCAATAATGGCCAACCAGGAGGCAGACTACAGGTGAAATGTCCTATCCTAACGCAGAGCAAACAAAAATACATCAGCAAAACAACTGCAAAAAATTACCAGTCTATATGGCCTTCCACAGAAGAAAGACAATAGTTTCTTGATCTCACTGCTTTTCCTCTCTCCATTCTTCACACCACACTGTCAATTAAAATGATATACCCCCTACCCACATCCATGTCCCAACCTCACCTTGACGATAGACGACACTTCATACTGCATGCGGATGGAGGTGTCGGCACTCATGGCCTCCCTGAACTGCTTGGCGATGTCGGAGAACACAGACACATCCTCGCGTGGTCATAGGGGGCTGTCTGACTGCGTACATGGCCATCAGTGATCACATAATGCCCCTCTCCTGAAACAGAAGCGAAGTAATTTTGTGGAAAATTAGTCAGGGTAGGGGGCTGGAAAGATAGGAGGGAGGGGCAAAGAAGGGGAAGGGACGGAGATTGGTGTGGGGGCTGTATCTGCATTCTGCATTGTAGGCAGACCAACCTGTAAATGGGAACACTCATCAAAATATACTTGAAAACTTTTCCTGGGCCAAAGCTGTAATAATGGTGATGATGAAAATCAGTGTAAAATATTGGAAGTTTAATTTAAAAGAGACATGCAAAGTATTCTAAGAATGAAAGGTGAAGATCATTGGGAGATGAAAATTGTACACAAGTTCATGGTAATTTCTGTGCTGGCAACAATCGTCTGTCATGAATATACAACAATGCCATACCATATCTAATGAAAGAGTAGTCAGAGTTGGTTCATCAGGTATTTGGGCTGCATTTCACAGCTATGAATAAACATGCATGCACACACACACACACACAAACACACCTGCACACATTTTCCTTTTGTATGTGAGAAAATGGATGGACCAACCAGTTACACTTAACTCAGCAGATATAACGAACAAATACAGTGACTTGTTCCCATGATGAAATAATTACTGACTCAAAGCGTCCACGAATGTTGCTTATGACACTAGACCACCTAACAGAAATGACAACACAGAGCTCACAGAAACCCCCCCAAAAAGGATATTCCAGGCTTACATATATACCCTGTACCTGACACATCTTTACAGCAACAACTGGAGAAATGAACAAATACAAATTATGTTAACTCAAGACTGGCACAGCCTTTTCGATCTTGAATATAGTAAAACACACACACACACACACACACACACACACACACACACACACACATGAACAAACAATAACAAAAACTGGTAACCTCAATTTGATTGGAGTGAAAGGAAATCTTTAATGAGGCAGGGAACAGTAAACAGTAAAAAAACAATAAATAGAGTAACTCTTGCTCTCATGATGAAATCATAACAGGCCCATAACTTCAAACGAATGCTGCTTACGACACCAAATAGCAGATATAATCTGTAGACCATTTTGAAAGCCTTCTTTACAAAACTAAAAACAAAAAAAGACAAAAAAATCAATGCCAATAGTGACTTTCCTTTTATACCATGTCATTTTAACTCATCCTGTTGTCAGAGCAGATCATTAGTCTTGAAAAGATTAGAGCCTTTTCAAACCAAACACTCTGTTGATAAAACAGGATGAAAGGGAGAGAGACAATAAGGTGTTATGATTTTCAGCAATATCACTTTCTAATAACTGCTGAAAGAAAAAAAGTTACTATCATTTGGAATGTGGTAGCAACAAAAAAAATGCGTTTCATGAACATGGTCATACACATGACCTTCAAAGCACTTGAACTTTGCAGCATCAACAGTTCTCCCTAGGACTGTGATGTGAACGCCTACAAAAATCCATTACCTCAATTCTACGATTCGTCTCCAGAGATCAGGTCTACAACACGACTTACCACAGGTGATGGAAGGCAGTGGGGGTTGTGTACCCTGCGCCAAACGATGAAAAACTGGGAATTGACTGATGACACTTCCTGCTCCAGACTCTGTATTAACTGGTCTGTGCTGATGTCATCATCTCCTGTGTATGAAATGCATTGTGGCATGGGTGGTTATTTTGTGTGTTCCATTGTGGTTTGCTGTTCATCTGAAATTGTCACTTTCAGTCACTGTCTGTCCTCACAGCATGTGAGGAACTGATCAGTCGTGAGGGCACCTTTGTTATCAGTCTTAGACAAGAGTTGTTGTGGCTTTCACAGCACCCGTCTTTGCATTTCTGCTGGGAATGGGGGGTAACGTTTATCAGTGCCCATCTTCTCCGCAAATACCCAGCATATGGAAATAAAAAACATTTAATGTGGAGATTTCATCTCATCTTTTTGGAGGATGAAGCTGAATGGCCAGTCCAGTTCAAGAGATAAATAAAATTCACCTTTTCCAGCTGCTGGTAGCAGCTATAGAGCAAAGCTGACAACAGAACATCCAATTACACACACCCTCATCTTGCTGGTTCACAGAGAGAGAGAGTGTCTCTGTAGCACACATTGGCAGTCTGGTGTTCCTGTCCACAGAGACAGATTAGAGAGGGCACCAGTCTCAGCACCCCACAGTTCAGTCTGCTGTGCCCAGTGTGGAAACTCACCAGGACACTACTGCTCTGTGAGAAACAACTGGTAATCGTAGAGTAAGCCATGTGAGCTGGTGAATGAATGACACCTAACTAAAACACATGCACACTGGTGTCATGTGCAGATAATGTCCCCAGAAAAGTGGCTACTTTAAGTGCGGACCTGAAAACAGTAACATATGCAAACCATTTGTGACAATCCGAGTGTCTGAAGTCTCTGAACAAAGAGGAATGGAGAGGAAAGAGGTGGAAACTAATGATCGTTTTTTTAACCCCTTGACTTCCACATTCTTTGAGTGCTGTGTGCTGGTGCTCAAACTTGGACTGATGAATAATGTTAGCAAAATGCTCATAACTATGTTTGTGGGTATAATATCTTATGAACACATAACAGGATGATAATGTGTTGGAGTAAGAACACAACATCATGATTTAGTGACTGCAGTATACGCTGTCAATGATATATTTCACAAGTACACAAACCTGATATCAGGAATGCACAACAATTCACTGTGTGTGTTGGGGTGCTGACAACATTCCCTGAAAGTTGCAGCCTCTTTACAACACAAATGGTTAAGGAGCAAAGAGTGTCAAATTCAATCTTTTCCAAGTCTGGGTACAAGCAGTGGATTTTGACTGGAGTTAGCGTAAAATGATGAGCATATCGATGTTACAGGACATATATTGTTTGCACACAGCATAGTCCACTTTACCACTGTATAACACATGTTGAAAGTATTCAAGAAATAGATGTTCATTTTCAAGGATTTCTGTTTTCCATAAAAGTAAAAAAAAGTGGAAAGATGATGCTTTAGAGCAACATTCATCCAATTCCAAGAAATGATAACAAGGAGGTCAGTCTGACCAACATTCATCCAGTTCCAAGAAATGATAACAAGGAGGTCAGTCTGACCAACATTCATCCAATTCCAAGAAATGATAACAAGGAGGTCAGTCTGACCAACATTCATCCAGTTCCAAGAAATGATAAAAAGGAGGTCAGGCAATTCCAAGAAATGATAACAAGGAGGTCAGTCTGACCAACATTCATCCAATTCCAAGAAATGATAACAAGGAGGTCAGTCAATTCAAGAAATGAAAACAAGGAGGTCAGTCAGTTCCAAGAAATGATAATAAGGAGGTCAGTCTGACCAACATTCATCCAATTCCAAGAAATGATAACAAGGAGGTCAGTCAATTCAAGAAATGAAAACAAGGAGGTCAGTCAATTCCAAGAAATGATAACAAGGAGGTCAGGCAATTCCAAGAAATGATAACAAGGTCAGTCAATTCCAAGAAATGATAACAAGGAGGTCAGTCAATTCCAAGAAATGACAACACGGAGGTCAGTCAATTCCAAGAAATGATAACAAAGAGGTCAGTCAATTCCAAGAAATGATAAATTCAAGGATAAACAAGGAGGTCAGTCAATTCCAAGAAATGATAA
>JADBJO010006698.1:120189-153630 GCA_016801955.1 Conus betulinus | reverse complement strand
ACAAAGGCGAAAGGGAACAATGGAGAGGAATGCAGCCCCCTGAGTGCATTTCATTATCTACAGGACACGGTGGAGAGGTGGAGGAAGGGGGAGGGGGAGGAGGACAGGGTCGGATATCCAGTCTCTCTCTCTCTCCATTTTCCCCCCAACTCTCCTCTACCCCCGATTTCTTTCCCCTTACCACCTGTCTCCCCTCCTACCCACTCACCCCCCCCCCCCCCCCCCCCCCCCCCCCCCCCTCCCCTCACACTCTCTGTCTGCTCTTCCATTCAACTGTATCTATCGATCAGCGGTTCGTTCCCCTACAGTGGACTGATGGGGGTGTTTGAGTACTGTCTGTCCATCAGGCACGGTGCGTCTAACGGGCACTGTGCTGTGTGTACCTGTCTGTCTGTCCATGTGGTACGGTGCCTGTAACGGGCACTGTGCTGTGTACCTGTCTGTCCATGTGGTACGGTGCCTGTAACGGGCACTGTGCTGTGTACCTGTCTGTCCATGTGGTACGGTGCCTGTAACGAGCACTGTGCTGTGTACCTGTCTGTCCATGTGGCACGGTGCGTGTAACGGACACTGTGCTGTGTACCTGTCTGTCCATGCCGTGTGGCAGGGAGTGTGTAACGGACACTGTGCTGTGTACCTGTCTGTCATGTCGTGACACGGTGTGTGTAAACGGGCACTGTGCTGTGTACCTGTCTGTCCATGTGGTACGGTGCGTGTAACGGACACTGTGCTGTGTACCTGTCTGTCCATGTCGTGGCACGGAGTGTGTAACGGACACTGTGCTGTGTACCTGTCTGTCCATGTCGTGGCACGGTGTGTGTAACGGGCACTGTGCTGTGCACCTGTCTGTCCATGTGGTGGCACGGTGTGTGTAACGGACACTGTGCTGGTACCTGTCTGTCTGTCCATGCCGTGGCACGGAGTGTGTAACGGACACTGTGCTGTGTACCTGTCTGTCCATGTGCTGGCACGGTGTGTGTAACTGGGACTGTGCTGTGTACCTGTCTGTCCATGTGGTGGCACGGTGTGTGTAACGGGCACTGTGCTGTGTACCTGTCTGTCCATGTGGTGGCACGGTGTGTGTAACTGGGACTGTGTGCTGTGTACCTGTCTGTCCATGTGCTGGCACGGTGTGTGTAACGGGCACTGTGCTGTGCACCTGCAGTGTTAGTTTCAGCGCGACACTACGGTCTGTGCACCTGCTGTACTGACATGCACCCAGTGGATTCCTTGTTCCGTCACCACACAATGAGGCGCTCTCTTCTCTTCTCTTCTCTTTTTTTTCCGCTTCTTTTTCTCCTGCTCCTTCTCCTCACAATCTCCTTTCAACGTATTCCTTCTTCTTCCTCCTCTTCTGCCTCCATATCTATGTTCGTTTCCTTTCTTCGCTTTTTTTTTTTTTTTTGTTCGTCCATTCTCTTCTTTTTCCTGTTCTTACTTTAGTGGGGTTTTTTTTGTTTTCTTTTGTTTTGTTTTCATTTGTCGCTTCTATTGCACAACTTTCCGATCTCATTCTGATCTCCATTGCTCAACTTTCCAGTCTCATTGTGACTTCTATTGCCAGCTTTCCAATCTCATTTTGACACGTTCTGCCCACTTTCCAGTCTTATTTCAACGTCTCTTGCCAACTTTCCAGTGTCATACAGTTATCGTTTGCCAGCTCTCAATTCTTATTCCAACGACTACGGCCAACATTTCAGTTTCATGCTGACATTCATTGCAGACTTTTCTTTAGTATGCTGACATCTCTTCCTGACTTCGAATTTCATGCCGACATTTAATACTAAGCTTTCCATAGTTTGCTTACATCTATTGCCGACTTTCCAATTCCATTCTGACGTTTACTGCCGACTTTCCAAATCCATGCTGACATTTACTGCCGACTTTCCAGTTCCATGCTGACATTTACTGCCGACTTTCCAATTCCATGCTGACATTAACTGCCGACTTTCCAATTACAAGCTAACATTTACTGCCGACTTTCCAATTCCATTCTGACGTTTACTGCCGACTTTCCAATTCCATGCTGACATTTACTGCCGACTTTCCAATTCCCTGCTGACATTTACTGCCGACTTTCCAATTCCATGCTGACATAACTGCCGACTTTCCGATTACAAGCTAACATTTACTGCCGACTTTCCAATTCCATTCTGACGTTTACTGCCGACTTTCCAATTCCATGCTGACATTTACTGCCGACTTTCCAGTTCCGTGCTGACATTTACTGCCGACTTTCCAGTTCCGTGCTGACATTTACTGCCGACTTTCCAGTTCCATGCTGACACCTACGCAATATTTGTAGTTCTTGCTGGCATCTATCGCCAACTTTCTAGTCTCAAAGTGACATCCATTGCCAATTGTTCACGTTCATGCTGAGGTCGAATGCTGGTTTTCCCAATTCCGCACAGAATATATCGCCAGCGTTGGAATTTCACGTTGACCATGTGTTGCCAAATTCCTATTTTTACGTTCACGTCTACTGCAAACTTTCTTTCTTTTTCTTTCCTTGTTCGCTGCCTCATCTAACTGCCACTCAAAAGACATTACTGCTATGCCACGCCTTCCTGCTGTCCGTTCAGTCACACCCTAGCTGGTGCCGTTTGTGCTTCCAGCGATGGCTACCCACCGGGAGAGTTAATGTCAAATCGTCACCAGGCAACCCACTAGAGTAGACAGTGCACTTCTGCCCAGCCACCTCAGTGATGTTCGGTTGTACCTATTCTGATTTCTAACACACATACACCACTTACTAAGCCCCCAACTGACGACAATAACCAAGTGGTCCCTGAGCCAGCGGGAGTGTCTTCATCCGTGGGGAGCGCCACCACGTCCCTCCAACGACAGTCTCCGTGAACGTGTCAATACTGGCGACCTCCACACAGAGCCTCCGATGGTATACTCGTGCACATCGATACTGAAGTCACCATGACAACAGTGCATGAAAGTTCACAGATTCTTTGACCTTTTTAAACGTTGATCTATGAGGATGTAAGATGACGTTATGAAGTTCCATTCCGGTCTGAAACTGGATGACAGGGCTGCTTACTTTCATAATGTTTCCCGGCGTCATCCAGGACCGAGAGATATAGACACCTGCTGTTTTTGGTGACAAATTTGAGCAACAGTCAGTGACGCATCCATTAAGTGGATGGAATTCGACTGTGTGGTCTCAGTCTTGCCCACTGGGCCCAAATCAAACTAAATTCCGGTAGGAGCTGGCCATAAACCGAAAACTCCCACAGACAGAAATGGCTCTGATGGGAATCGACCTTTCCACCTTCCATCGGGGAATCCGCCACGTTCCCATTGCGCCATTATTAACTGCAAACTTCTCCATTTCATGCTGTCACCAACTGCCAACTCTCCAATTTCATGCCGTCACCAACTGCCAACTCTCCAATTTCACGCTGTCATCAACTGCCAACTCTCCAGTTTCATGTTGTCATCAACTGCCAACTCTGCAATTTCATGCTGTCATCAACTGCCAACTCTCCAGTTTCATGTTGTCATCAACTGCCAACTCTCCAGTTTTCATGTTGTCATCAACTGCCAACTCTCCAGTTTCATGTTGTCATCAACTGCCAACTCTCCAGTTTCATGTTGTCATCAACTGCCAACTCTGCAATTTCACGCTGTCATCAACTGCCAACTCTCCAGTTTCATGTTGTCATCAACTGCCAACTCTGCAATTTCATGCTGTCATCAACTGCCAACTCTCCAATTCATGTTGTCATCAACTGCCAACTCTCCAATTTCATGCTGTCATCAACTGCCAACTTTTTGATTTCATGTTGTCATCAACTGCACATTCGCACATCCAGACTTAAGGGAGGAGCAAGAACCATCACCAACCAACCAAACATTGGAATGGTCTCAAAGCCAACACTGCGAAGACGCCTAGAGATTGGGGCAAACTCATACTGGGCCTTTCCAGTTACAGAAACAAACGATCAAACACATGGCAACTGAGACAAGACTTGAATCCCTCGTATACTGTAGACGTGCGTGCACTGGTACGTACTCATCAGTGGGGTGATGCAGGTGTGCTGATTAGAGAGTCCACACGGATGTGAGTGTGCAAGTATCGGTGTGTAAGTGTGTGTGAGAGAGAGTGAGTGAGTTAGTGAATGTGTGTGTGTGTGTGTGTGTGTGTGTGTGTGTGTGTGTGTGTGTGTGTGTGTGTGTGTGTGCACGCGCGCCCGCGTGCGCGTGCATGTTGTATTTGATGTTCTTGTTCTTGATCCCAAGTCTGAATATTCATTTCCCACAAACAATTAAAGGCGCATGCAGTCACCACATACACACATGGGCGCGCGCGCGCGCATGCGCGAACACACGCACACATACAGACACACACACAAAAACACACACACGTGCGCGCGTACATGCGCTCGCTTCTACGCTCACACATATGCACGTATGTACATTTACACCAACACGTGTGCGCACATACACACACACACACACACACACACACACACACACACACACACACAAATGCGTACACGCCCACATACAAAGACACACACACAGACACACATACATATGTAAATACATGTGTATCCTCACACAAACCCCCCACAAATCACACATATACATACACATGCACTTCAGCACGCACGCATATTCAAGCACACGCGCGCATGCACACACGCACATACGCGCGCGCGCGCACACACACACACACACTTACATACACAAGCACATTATGTACACACACACACACACACACACACACACACACACACACACACACACACACATGCGCTCGCGCACACACATGGACCCGTGCTTCCACATCCATACATACGTGTGCATTCACTACACACACATACACATACAAGCGCGCACCCGCGCATGTGCGCGCAAGCACACACGCACACACACACACACACACACACACACACACACACACACACACACACACACACACACACAATAATAATAATAATAATAATAATAGTAATAATAATAATGTGGATAATGATGATAATAAAAATAATAATGATAATAATAATAATAGTAATAATGATATTAGGTGACATACTCGTTTTTGAGTGAACCAGTCTTTTAGGAAGAAGAAAAAGAAGAAAAGAAAGGCACAACCACTGTTTGGTAGGCACTCAAGGTCTGACCAGCGCGTTGGGCTAATGCGTAGGTCACTCATCCCCTAAGTCGTAGCCACGAGGCCTCTCTTCTTCAATTCTCTCATCATAGCTATTAATGCATTTATCCATCAGATTCAAATCATGCACAGCGTGGTCTGAAAACTTAGCGGGTTTGGTGTAGCGTATATGGACTAGTGCACACGCAGTGACTCCTCCTTGAAGGAACTGAAACTGAAGCTGAAACTGAGAGTGCCAACTCTACAATTTCATGCTGTCATCAACTGCCGATTCTACAATTTCATGCTGTCATCAACTGCCGATTCTACAATTTCATGCTGTCATCAACTGCCGATTCTACAATTTCATGCTGACATCAACTGCCGATTCTACAATTTCATGCGGTCATCAACTGCCGATTCTACAATTTCATGCTGACATCAACTGCCGATTCTACAATTTCATGCGGTCATCAACTGCCGATTCTACAATTTCATGCTGACATCAACTGCCGATTCTACAATTTCATGCGGTCATCAACTGCCGATTCTACAATTTCATGCTGACATCAACTGCCGATTCTACAATTTCATGCGGTCATCAACTGCCGATTCTACAATTTCATGCTGACATCAACTGCCGATTCTACAATTTCATGCTGTCATCAACTGCCGATTCTACAATTTCATGCTGACATCAACTGCCGATTCTACAATTTCATGCTGACATCAACTGCCGATTCTACAATTTCATGCTGACATCAACTGCCAACTCTCCAATTTCATGCTGACATCAACTGCCGATTCTACAATTTCATGCTGTCATCAACTGCCAACTCTCCATTCAACTGCCAACTCTCCAATTTCATGCTGTCATCAACTGCCAACTCTCCATTCATCATGTCATCAACTGCCAACTCTCCATTCAACTGCCAACTCTCCAATTTCATGCTGTCATCAACTGCAAAACTCTCCATTCATCATGTCATCAACTGCCAACTCTCCATTCAACTGCCAACTCTCCAATTTCATGCTGTCATCAACTGCCAACTCTCCATTCATCATGTCATCAACTGCCAACTCTCCATTCAACTGCCAACTCTCCAATTCATGCTGACATCTTTTTTTTTTCCGGCTTTCCAGTTACGGGATATAACTCTTCCTAGTCTTTCAATTTCATACTGACATCTACTGCCAACTTTTCTATTTCATGGAAACATCACTGCCAACTTTTCTATTTCATTATGGACTATTGTCGACTTTCCAGTTTTATGCTGATATCCACTGCCAACTTTCCGACTTCATTTCAAACTTTCCAATTTGTGCCAAGAATATTATTTAGTCTAATGCTAGAATATAATTCAGCCTAGTGCTAGAATATAATTCACACTAATGCTAATGCTTCGCACAACGGCGTTACCGCGTTTTACTTGTTCGAGTCTTACACTAATGCTAAAATATAATTTGCCCTAATGCTAGAATATAATTTAGCCTACTGCTAGAATTCCTTCCTTTTTTGACTGACCGTCACAAACTATTGCTGCACTAAAGAAGAGATCATGTCACCCACACCAATTCCATCGGGTTCGCTTCCACAGAAAGACCAGCACCCAGACCACCCTTGAAGATCCGACGGTTAGGTCGGACTAAGTTCCACCCGTGCACGGTTTGAACTCGGTGCTGGAATCTCTTTTTTCCCTAATGAGCTGCCTTATCCCCATTATCCATGGGCTGGATGTGTGGTGGTGATCACGATTAAGTATGCACATCATTCCACTGTATTTGAACTTAAAGACCAAAAGAAAGAAAGAAAGAAAAAACGGTGCTTGCATACAGGGCAGTTCTTGTGCACCCATTCTTCACTTTTAAAAGGTGAAGAAGCTCCGTGGTGTATTCCATGTCATGTACCACTCACAGTGAAACATATTCTTTGAGAGTGTTGGAACTTGCACGATGTGAGACATAAACACTTTACAGCAGACTCCATGAAAACCTTGTTCAGAGATGACCCGCCTGATGCTTTCTTTGAATTTCTGACAGAGGTTAACATTTTTCATCTGATCTAAGATTTTACGGATGGAAAAAAATTTTCAACCAAGTTTCCAGTGTTTTTAAAAGGTGTATTTCAAAGGGTTGTGTGAATATTTGTTTTGGGGTGTGCTTTTTTTTTTATATAACTTGTGAGATGACTTCAACGCGGTGACAGCCCTGATATGACCCTTTGCGGTCGGCGGGGCTATAAACATTACCTACCTACCTCCTTGTTTATTAAACTACAGTCCGAAATTTTCTTGTTTTTTTTGTTTTTTTTTTTTTTTTTTTTCAAAAGTGCATGCGTGACGCAATATTTTCCGTCACAACAACTTAAAAGTGTTGACACAAATCTCAAAAGTTAGCCTTGTTCATAAGTAAGGACTGAACATCAACGATGAGTCAATTTCTATTTTAGATGCACGCGCGTCCGCTTGTGTGTGTCTGAGTGTGTGTGTGTGTGTGTGTGTGTGTGTGTGTGTGTGTGTGTGTGTGTGTGTGTGTGTGTGCGCGCGCGCGCGCGCGCGCGCGCGCGTGTGTGTGTGTGTGTGTGTGTGTGTGTGTGTGTGTGTGTGTGTGAGAGAGAGAGAGAGAGAGAGAGAGAGAGAGAGAGAGAGAGAGAGAGAGAGAGAGAGAGAGAGAGAGAGAGAGAGAGTATTCGTGCGTGCGTATTGTGTGTGTGTTAATAAATATTGCACACCGTGAATGAATGCGCGTTTCATTTCGAATTTGAGACTTTCACTTTCCGGCCTTTTGGATTACGTGTGTTGTATTAGAGCAGGCCTGTCACCTTCAGTGCAGAGTGCTTTAAACTAGCTCTCAAGCAGGCAAGCACTGAACTAATGTCCGTTCTAACTGCGATTATCAGTGATACGACAGCCATAAGAGTGTCATCATTGCTCACATTCATTGGAAATGACCTAGATCTTGCCTTTCCTACACAGAGATCATTTGGCCGCAGACGAAGTGTCCTCAGCTTCGCTGGTCAGCATGAAATGACCACAGTGCTATCACCAGAACCTCCCAGAATCCACTCACCTCATCGACCGCTGGGCAGCACTACACAGCTGTCTGAATTGCCGTCACAGCGACACAGCACTCCCCCATTGCGCGGCCCCTCACAATGCCAGCAGACGACACAATGAGTGCGACGGAGCAGGCGCGGTAGCAGACGACAGCAAGCGGGCCGTCAGATGGAGAGCACGCACGCGCACATGGCGAGGTGACAAGGTCACGAAGGTGTGTCTCGCGCGCGCTCCGTTTTTTCGGGGAATGGAGCAGGTAGCCGCACTCGTTATGTCCTTACTGGGGTGCCCGATGGAGTCGGTCACAACCCGATTTCTCAGTCAGGGTGTTGTTGCCAGTTCGAATCGCTGTGGGGCCCGACCTAAACCTGGCCTTTCTTGCCGCCTCTTTCACTGTGTTGTCGTCGTGGTGGAGCTGGGCAGTGTGGCATAGCCTCCCCCCACCCCCCCCCCCCCCCCCCCACCGTCCCTACTCTGCTGGGATGGCTACCCCTACCTGCTGTCTACCCGCATCTGGCTGGACGTTAAAGCCCAATAGAACCAGCCTGTTATTGTTGATAACTGACCTCCCACCCCCTGTCCTCACCCTTTCCCTTTTACTCCCTCTCACACCACTCTGCGCCCCTTTCCCTTTACTCCCTCTCACAGCACTCTGTGTTCTTCCCTTTTACTCCCCCTCACAGCACTCTGTACCCCTTCCCTCTTACTCCCTCTCACAGCACTCTGTGCTCCCTCCCTTTTACTCCCTCTCACAGCACTCTGTGTTCTTCCCTTTTACTCCCTCTCACAGCACTCTGTACCCCTTCCCTTTTACTCCCTCTCACAGCACTCTGTGCTCCCTCCCTTTTTACTCCCTCTCACAGCACTCTGTACCCCTTTGCTTTTACTCCCTCTCACAGCACTCTGCGCTCCTTCCCTTTTACTCCCTCTCACAGCACTCTGTGCTTCCTCCCTTTACTGCCTCTCACAGTGCTGTGTGCTCCTTCCCTTTTACTGCCTCTCACAGCACACTGTGCCCCTTCCCTTTTACTCCCTCTCACAGCACTCTGTGCCCCTTCCCTTTTACTCCCTCTCGCAGCACACTGTGCACCTTCCCTTTTACTGCCTCTCACGGCACTCTGTGCCCCTTCCCTTTTACTGCCTCTCACAGCACTCTGTGCCCCTTCCCTTTTACTCCCTCTCACAGCACTCTGTGCCCCTTCCCTTTTACTCCCTCTCGCAGCACACTGTGCACCTTCCCTTTTACTGCCTTTTACAGCACTCTGTGCCCCTTCCCTTTTACTGCCTCTCACAGCACTCTGTGCCCCTTCCCTTTTACTCCCTCTCACAGCACTCTGTGCCCCTTCCCTTTTACTCCCTCTCGCAGCACACTGTGCACCTTCCCTTTTACTACCTGCCTTTTACAGCACTCTGTGCTCCTTCCCTTTTACTGCGTCTCACAGCTCTCTGTGCCCCTTCCCTTTTACTCACTCTCACAGCACTGTGTGCTCAGTCATGCACGACATGACAGAGGTGCACAACCATTTCAGTCCTGCGTATCCTTCACCCACAGTGTCTGTGGTCAGTCTTTGGACATTCTGTGTCAGGATGTTATGTGGTCAGTCTTTGGGACATCCCGTTTTTCCTGGGGAATCATAGCACTCCCTGCCTCCATTTCCTGGGGAATCATAGCACTCCCTGCCCCCATTTCCTGGGGAATCATAGCACTCCCTGCTTCTGTTTCCTGGGGAATCATAGCACTCCCTGCCTACATTTCCTGGGGAATCATAACACTCTCCCTGCTTCTATCCCCTGGGGAATCATAGCACTCCCTGCCTCCATTTCCTGGGGAATCATAGCACTCCCTGCCTCCATTTCCTGGGGATCATAGCACTCACTCCCTGCCTCCATTTCCTGGGGAATCATAGCACTCCCTGCTTCTGTTTCCTGGGGAATCATAGCACTCCCTGCTTCTATTTCCTGGAGAATCATAGCACTCCCTTCCTACATTTCCTGGGGAATCATAACACTCCCTGCCTCCATTCCCTGGTCACTTACTCGTCCATCCTTGCTTCGATATCCTTAGAATGCTTGACATTCAGCATGTCTCTGGCCTCTGTTTTTGGTGGTGGTGGTGGTAGTTGTGGTAGTGGTGTGTGTGTGTGTGTGTGTGTGTGTGTGTGTGTGTGTGTGTGTGTGTGTGTGTGTGTGTTCAGCTGCTTGATGTTTCTAGCCACTTGAAAGCTGTCCAACTGAGGAAGCTTCATGTTTTTTCGATTCGCGTTGCTACAGAAAGATCCTAGGCCTGGAGTGCACCGGCGTCCTCCACAACAGACATGTCAGAAATCGCCCCAAACAAACGTCGCTGCCCTGCATCACCTGCAAAAGACGCTTAACTTGGCTGGGCAATGTAGTGTAGTTCTCACCCCACCCCCCCTCCCAACTCCCGTCCCACCCACCTCTGGCAAACCAAGTATGTTGGTGCACAGCCGTTGGAAGATACAGAGGGCGCCACAATGAACTGGCCACAGAACCACGAACAGGACATGGAATGACGCCAGAACGCTGACCGCTGACTGGTGACCCTGGAGAGTGATGACCACTGGTCAGTCTCCCCTATGACCACTGATCAGTCTCCCCTATGTAGAGTGATGTCTACTGGTCAGTCTCCCCTGTGACCACTGGTCAGTCTCCCATATGGCCACTGGTCAGTCTCCCCTGTGTCGGATGACCAGGAGCATAGTCAGCTGACTGCTGCTTGTGGCAGCTGTCCTTTGATGTGAACGAGGTGCTACTGTCATTCTTCAGCACATGGCGTAGAACCATTTTAGTCTGACGTCAAGGAGTGCTTGCTGCCATTCAGTCTTGTAGAGTTCGGTCTTCTGCTCTTTTTCAGCTAGACTCTAATCGACATCACGACTATCCGGCTGGTTTTTTATCTGATTGACAACACTACTCTCCAGCTGGTTTTCTTTCACTGACATCAACAGTTTTCTTTGCCTGTTTTTTCTGTTATATTTCGATTACGTGCGCATGTAAAAATAAGTCTCTGTACATCGGTGCTGAGCAAACAAACAAGCAAACCAACAAATTTTACTACTGTACTGACCTTCTTGTACAGAAAAGAACTTTGTTCTGGAAACTAGGAGGTAAGGAGTACAAGATGAATCTTATTTCACAGTCAAGATCTTTGTACTCCAGATTCTAAAGTAAAGCGGACGGTGATTTCACCTTATTTTCTTGCAAAAACACTTTGTGCTTCAGATAAGTAGGTAAAGCGGACAATCATTCCACCTCATTTTACAGCCAAGAACTTTTATGCTTTAAACTGGTAGGTAAAGCATACGATCCATTGTTAATAACATAATTACTCATCGGGACAGAGTGGGATTAATGCAGGTACCGTTTGTTTTCACCTAGTTTGTAGTCTTGCTTTGCCGCTCTACTCCTCTCGAACTTCTCTGCCTCTGTCTCGCTTGGTAGGTCTCTCCTCCCGCTCTCATTCTCCCCCTCTCTCCTCTCCTGTCCTCTCTCCTCTCTCTCCCCTCTCTCTTCTCCTCCTTGTTCTCTCGTCCTTGTCTCGTCTCTCCTCCTCTTCCTCTTCCCCCTGGCTGTCTGTCTCGCGTCTTCTCCCCTCCTCTCTCCTCTTCTCTTCTCTCTCCGCCTCGTCCTCTCTCCCTCCTCCTCCTCTCTCTCTCTCTCTCTCTCTCTCTCTCTCTCTCTGCACACACAGCACCAGACCATATAACAACAGCCCCACAGGGAGTCACACCCACACAGACCTTGCCAACAGCATTGACCTAAAATTGCTAATGGTGACGGCCGAAGATGAAGGTCATCCTCCCCGGGGTCATCTCACTTCCACGTCTCCTGAAGGTCGCGTGTGCGCTTTTTACTGTTTTTTCAGTCAAGACGCAACCTGGCGGTCAACAACATGGCTGCCATGACTCTACGCGATCTGGGCTCCATGT
Source organism: Conus betulinus (assembly GCA_016801955.1). NCBI lineage: Eukaryota > Metazoa > Mollusca > Gastropoda > Neogastropoda > Conidae > Conus > Conus betulinus. The sequence continues at coordinate 141,517 of JADBJO010006698.1, read as the reverse complement.
CAGTGGGGAGGGCTGGCTGATGTCCTGACGGGCGCACCTTGGGCTCATTCCCCCCACCTCCAGCCCTCGGGCTTAGCGCCGACTTCCCGCTTGAACTGGGCCTACAGCCCCTGGTCCTGCGATGAATCCTACGGCAGCTTACTGCTTTAGGGAGATGTTTTTTCCTCGTCCTGTCCTCCTCTCTCCTCTCTGCGCTCTCCACACTGTGTTTATTGTAATCCGCGCGCGCGCGCCCTAGTGTGTAGTGGTGTGTGCATGTGTGTGTGTGTTCTCTGCGTTCGCGTGCGTGCGTTGCGTGCGTGGGTGTGTGTGTGTGCGTGTGCGTGGTGTACGTGTTGTGTTGCCTGCGTTGTCCCGCGTGCTTATGTGCTCCTGCGGTGACTGTGTATGTGTGTGCGTGTGTGTGGTGTCGTGTGTGTGTGTGTATGTGTGCTGTGTGAGTGGTGTTGCGTCTATAGTTGTCCATAGTTTGTCCCCAGAGTTGTCCATAATAAGTTTCCCCGAGTTGTTCATAGTTGTCATGATTGTCTATAGTTGACTATAAATTAGCATCCGTGTTTGTCCATAGTCTGTCTATAGTTGCCCATAGGTGCTATACGTTGTCTGTAGTTGTCAAAGCTTGTCTACCCCGCTGTCCCATAAGTTGTCCCAGAGGTCGGTCTATGGGTGTCTATAAGCTGCTTGATCGACAGTAGACATGTCCACATTACCAACGTTGACTGTATCACAGCCTTTTCTTTGCAAGTAGTGTGGATTTCAGGCTTTTTAATTTTTCACTTTTTTCTTTTTTTGTTGTTTATTGTAATCCGCGCGCGCGTTTTTTTTTGTTTCTGGTCCATTTGGAACGGTCACCACCTGGCTCTCTCCGTCCTTTGTCGGTCATTATCATGTCAGCAACGTGTGTGTGCGCAGCTACAGTACACAGACGTGGGTAGTTTCTTGCAACGCAAAACGATGGCGCTTACTTCAATGCACATAAATCATGTGGAAAATGAAATCACCATTGCAGAAACCTCCTTAGAAAACGTCCTACTCTTTTCTTCAATGTCCCCCCCTCCCCCCCCCCCCCCCCCCCCCATTTCAACCCCCCCCCCCCCCCCCCCCCCCCCCCTATCCTAACCCGGGATCTGTCCTTCATTTCACGAAACCCCTTTTGTTTTGACACGCTTAGTGTCTGGCACCCCCCGTATCAAAATCACCAACGGACAGCTGTCCCCCCCCCCAGAGGCTCCCCCCCGACCGTTATGTGTCCATCAGGCACTGCAGGATCACACATCAATTCCAAACCCCGTGCTGTAACAGGGGATTTCCAGGCTTTTTATGTTCTTGTCTGTTCCTGTCAAAGGCACGACCTGGTCTGTCCGGGGCTATTGTTTTCGTCCCCTTGCCGTTAACACAACCCATCAAGGCACTGCCCCAAGCTCATCAATTGCTACATTTCATGCAGGAAGGCGGGTGTTCACCCCCCACCCGTCAAATCACATCCAGGCGCGCTTTTGGACACTTCAAAGGTTCATGCAGGGATGATTGTTTCTGTAAATTCCTGTCCTCACCCCGCTGTTCTTTCCACCCCCCCCCTTCGCAAATCCTCCCGGCACTGCAGCAAGCTTTCACAGGTCATGCAGGAGCTGTTCTGTTCACCCCCCCCCCGTTAATCCTCCATCCAGGCACTGCAGCAAGCTTTCACATGTCATGCAGAGGCTGTTCTTTCCCCCCCCCACCGTTAATCATCCATCCAGGCAACTGCACGCAAGCTTTCCCAGTCATGCAGGAGGCTGTTCTGTTCCACCCCCCCCCGTTAACAACCCACTCCAGGCACTGCAGCAAGCTTTCCACAGGTCATGCAGGAGGCTGTTCTGTTCCGCCCCCCCCCCGTTAATCAATCCCACCCCGCCTGCCAAGCTTTCACAGGTCCCATGCAGGAGGCTGTTCTGTTTTCACCCCCCCACCCCCAATCAATCCCCCCAGGCGCTGTGACACCATTCACCACAGTTCCATGTCAGAGGCTGATTCTGTTCGCCCTCCCCACCCCCCCCCCCCCCCCCCCCCACCCCCCCCCCCCCACCCCCCCCCCCCACCCCCCCCCCCCCCCCCCCCCCCCCCCCCCCCCCCCACCCCCCCCAACCCCCCCCCCCCCCCCCCCCCCCCCCCCGCCGTTAATCAATCCTTCCAGGCACTGTGGCAAGCTTCAACAGATCATGCAGGAGGCTGTTCTGTTCACCCCCCCGCCGTTAATCAATCCTTCCAGGCACTGTGGCAAGCTTTCACAGATCAGCAGGAGGCTGTTCTGTTCACCCCCCCTGCCGTTAATCAATCCTTCAGGCACTGTGGCCAAGCTTTCACAGGTCATGCAAGAGGCTGTTCAAATCCACCCCCCACCAATAATCAATCCCTCCGGCGCTGTGGCAAGCTTTCACAGGTCATGCAGGAGGCTGTTCTGTTCACACCCCCCGCCCGTCAATCAATCACTCCAGGCACTGTGGCAAGCTTTTACAGGTCATGCAGGAGGCTGTTCTGTCCACCGCCCCCCTTCCTTCGCTGTCTTCAGTGAGAGGATGAACATGAGGTCAAACAGTGGGGGAGGGCGAGGTGTGGGAGGGGACTGGGTGGGCTAAGATCAGCTATTTCTTTACAGGTAGTGTCTGTAATTGTACTGCATTGTTTACTGATTGTCGCCGATAGATTAAGTGTTAATGTCGATGTATGGATTCACGTCTATTATTCTGTGAGAACACATGCCAATTGTAAGCATGTCTTAATTTGCGTACACACGCACACACACACCACACACACACACACACACACACACACACACACATACACACACACACACTCACTCACTCACTCACTCACACACACACACACACAACACACACACACACACACACACACACACACACACACACACACACACACACACACAAATGCACTCACAAAAAGCCTTAGCATTATGTGTTACAGTTCCAGTTCACGCATAAACTATGGGAATAACAGAGAAACCAATGTAGTGCATTAGATGACGGGAAGAAGCTCGCACGTGTAAAATGTGTTCACCTATTGAAGGTGTGAATGAAACTAAAATATCTATCACTCCATACTGAAATTTTCCACACACAGAGAGAGAGAGAGAGAGAGAGAGAGAGAGAGAGAGAGAGACACACACACACACACACACACACACACATGCACGCGCGCTCACTTACACATATACAGGTACACGCGCGCGCACAGACACGGAATACGGGCCACATACTGTCTCATCCCACCGTGTGGTCAGTCAGGCAAGACGTAGATCGATAGACCAATAGCCACCACTGATCACTATCTCCCTCTTCAGGCCACCCGTCCTCTCTCTCTCTCTCTCTCTCTCTCTCTCTCAATCCGTCTCCGTCTGTGTGGCGATTGGTTCTGCCTCACCGCCTTCACCTCAGACGGCCTTCAGTGAAGCGTGTCTGTGCGTCCTACCGGTGACGATTTGGCAAAAGCATCACCAGATTAAAACGACCCGGGTCTGGATTGTCATACCTTGACCATTGCCGATGAATGTGTTCATATAAATCATAGCAGTGATGGGTCCAGTTTAAATGACTTTCTTAGGTGGCACCTTTGGTTGGTTTTTTGAAAACTCAACAAACATATACGGTATTGCACACCAGCCTTTTTCTGGATAGCATTCTTCTTAAAACCGAAAAGGCAGAGGAGCCAAGTTACACCTTTCCGCGGTCACTGAAGAGAAACAATCAGGTTTCGAAATACCGGTATCTGACCAGGAGTTATATGTTAGTGAGTTTTCTCCCCCCCATCGGAGATTGTCTCCGCCTTGGAGACTATAAGCTTGCTGAAGGTTCATTTTGAGAAGCATTTATTATTCGCCATTCACCCTCTCAAGCACATACTGTTAGTTAGGCAGAATTATCTACCACTGCAGATATGAATGTTTATCTCACCCTATTTCTTCAATCTAAGACATAAGAACAAGCTTTGTTTATAATGGAATATATATATATATATATATATATATAATATATATATATATATATATATATATATATATATATATATATATATATACATGTGTGTGTGTGTGTGTGTGTGTGTGTGTGTGTGTGTGTGTGTGTGTCGATAGGTGGATAGAAATAATCTAGCAATGTACTTTCGCCCAGAACGTTAAGAATCGAGTTCAAAGACTGTTTATAAATATCAGTGATATATCACAGAACTTGAAGATTTGTCAAAGTCTTGCTCCGCTTGAAGCTGAGAACCATGTAAAAGAAAACCATGTTGCCATGGATTCTATTCTAGTTCCAGGGAAACAAAAAACTATTTCAGCTAAAACCTTTATGCCAATGGTTTTTACAAATGTCAAGCGAAAATCTTTCTGTCACTGATATTTACAAAAGTCAACCGAAAGTAACAGGCAGTTATTTACACATGTCAAGTTAAAATCTTTCTGCCACTGTTATTTCCAAATGTAAAGCCAATCCTTTCTGCTACTGTTATTTACATATGTCAAGCCAAACCCTTTCTGCCTCTGTTATTTACAAATGTAAAGCCCGTCCTTTCTGCCACTGTTATTTACATATGTCAAGCCAAACCCTTTTCTCCCACTGTTATTTCTAAATGTAAAGACGGCCATTTCTGCTACTGTTATTTACACATGTGAAGCCAAACCCTTTCTGCCGCACACCTTTAAAGATGGTATTTAAAGATGTATGGCTAACTTTCTGCCACTGTTATTTACACAGGTCAAGCTGTACCCTTTCTGCCACACAGCAGTTGACAGACACCTAATTCAGGTCAGGTAGAGTAACAGGCAGTGGAAGGGGAAGAATGGGCAAACAGTGGAAGAATGGCAGACAGTGGAAGAAAGGCAGACAGTGGAAGAGGATGAATGGGCAGACAGTGAAAAGGGAAGAATGGGCAGACAGTGAAAGGGAAGAACGGGCAGACAGTGAAAGGGAAGAACGGGCAGACAGTGGAAGGGGAAGAACGGGCAGACAGTGGAAGGGGAAGAATGGGCAGACAGTGAAGAAGAATGGGCAGACAGTGGAAGAATGGGCAGACAGTGGAAGAATGAGCAGACAGTGGAAGAATGGGCAGATAGTGGAAGAATGAGCAGACAGTGGAAGTGAAAATGGGAAGACAGTGGAAGAATGGGCAGACAGTGGAAGGGGAAGAATGGGCAGAGAGTGGAAAGGGAAGAATGGGCAGACAGTGGAAGGGGAAGAATGGACACACAGTGGAAGGGAAACAATTGGCACACAGTGGAAGAATGGGCAGACAGTGGAAGAGAAACAATGGGCAGACAGTGGAAGGGGAAGAATGGGCAGACAGTAGAAGAATGGGTAGACAGTGAAAGAATGGGTAGACAGTGGAAGGGATAAATGGACAGACAGTGGAAGGAAAGAATGGGCAGACAGCGGAAGGGAAGAATGGGCAAACAGTGGAGGGGAGGGGAAGAATGGGCAGACAGTGGAAGAGGGGCAGACAGTGGAAGAATGGGCAGACAGTGGAAAAATGGGCAGACAGTGGAAGGGGAAGAATGGGCAGACAGTTAAAGAATGGGCAGACAGTTAAAGAATGGGCAGACAGTGGAAGACTGGGCAGACAGTAGAAGGGGAAGAGACAGTGGAAGGGGAAAAAATGGGAAGACAGTGGAAAGAATGGGCAGACAGTGGAAGGGGAAGAGACAGTGGAAGGGGAAAAATGGGAAGACAGTGGAAGAATGGGCAGACAGTGGAAGGGGAAGAGACAGTGGAAGGGGAAAGAAAAAATGGGAAGACAGTGGAAGAATGGGCAGACAGTGGAAGGGGAAGAGACAGTGGAAGGGGAAAAATGGGAAGACAGTGGAAGAATGGGCAGACAGTGGAAGACTGGGCAGACAGTGGGAAGGGGAAAGAGACAGTGGAAGGGAAAAAAAGACAGTGGAAGAATGGGCAGACAGTGGAAGGGGAAGAATGGGCAGGCAGTGGAGTGGGGAAGAGACAGTGGAGGGGAAAAATGGGAAGGGACAGTGGAAGAATGGGGCAGACAGTGGAAGACTGGGCAGACAGTGGAAGGGGAAGAGACAGTGGAAGGGGAAGAGACAGTGGAAGGGGAAAAATGGGAAGACAGTGGAAGAATGGGCAGACAGTGGAAGGGAAGAGACAGTGGAAGGGGAAAAATGGGAAGACAGTGGAAGAAGGGGCAGACAGTGGAAGGGGAAGAATGGGCAGGCAGTGGAAGGGGAAGAGACAGTGGAAGGGGAAAAATGGGAAGACAGTGGAAGAATGGGCAGACAGTGGAAGACTGGGCAGACAGTGGAAGGGGAAGAGAGACAGTGGAAGGGGAAAAATGGGAAGACAGTGGAAGAAGAATGGGCAGACAGTGGAAGGGGAAGAGACAGTGGAAGGGGAAAATGGGAAGACAGTGGAAGAATGGGCAGACAGTGGAAGGGGAAGACACAGTGGAAGGGAAAATGGGAAGACAGTGGAAAGAATGGGCAGACAGTGGAAGGGGAAGAACGGGACAGTGGAAGGGAAGGGGAAGAACGGGCAGACAGTGGAAGGGGAAGAACGGGCAGACAGTGGAAGGGGAAGAACGGGCAGACAGTGGAAGGGGAAGAATGGGCAGGCAGTGGAAGGGGAAGAACGGGCAGACAGTGGAAGGGGAAGAACGGGCAGACAGTGGAAGAAGGGAAGAACGGGCAGACAGTGGAAGGGGAAATGGGCAGACAATGGAAGAGGAAGAATGGGTTGTGCATTCCATCATGCTGTGCCGCGGATTCGTTGAACATCTAACAGCACATTGCCTACACGGCTGTAAGGTGATGCATTTACTTTTTTTTTTCAACAGCAACAACAACAATAACAACTATAACAACACAATCAAATGATCGAAGGTAAGGTAAGGTGTTGTTTATAGCCCAGCCGACCGCAAACAGTCATGTCTGAGCTGTCACCACGTTGAATTAATGATCTAAAACATCCATACAAAATAGATGAACAAAAGACACACCAAGAGTTTTCACATAACAAATTTAAGTAATACTAGATTTATCACTGAAATGTACTCCGCGTATATATCAGGGAGCTCACAGACTGATTCACATATGTACAAATAATTTGTTAGGCTACAAGTCGGCTTGACAATCTGTTCAGAGACATATTGTTACAGTCTGTGTGTGTGTTGTGTGTGTGTGTGTGTGTGTGTGTGTGTGTGTGTGAGAGAGAGAGAGAGAGAGAGAGAGAGAGAGTAAATGCACGCGTGTGCGTGCGTGCGTGCGTGCGTGCATGCATATGTGCTCACGTGTGTGTGACACACACACACACACACACACACACACACACAGAGAGAACCTTGTTCATCTTGTTTGTAACTATCATGGTGATTATGTTTAATGGCTGTTTGTGTAAAAAAAAAACTTTTTTTTTTCTTCTTTTTTTCTTCTTCTTTTGCATTTACGTTTGTCTGCAAGTCTTGTACATAATTTCGTTTATGCAAAATATTGTTTGATTATTCACATTGTTTGGCAATTTTTCTTTTTTTTTTTTAGAATGCTTTCTTCATTTTAGTAACCAAACAAAGAAACAGCAATTTCAACAGAACAGTATCAGCACAAGTTGTTTCCCCTGATGCATTGTAAAGAAGAGCAGAGTTGTCATAACACTAAATACAATCAACTAAAAAAAAAAAAAAAAAGGGGGGGGGGGGGGGGGGGGGGGGTGAGGGTGCACACGCTTACGAACAAAAATGCAAAGAAAGGCATACAAAAAATATAACAAACAAATAAAACACAAACAAAACATAATGATGACGTGGCCAAAACAGTATCAGCACCAAGGCAAGGTGCATACTACAGTGACAAAGACAAGGACAGACACGGGAGACATGGTGACACCATAGATACCACAGATGACATGGTGACACCATAGATACCACAGGAGACATGGTGATACCATAGATACCACAGATGACATGGTGATACCATAGATACTACAGGAGACATGGTGACACACTATAGATACCACAGGGACAAGGTGATACCATAGATACCACAGATGACATGGTGATACCATAGATACTACAGGAGACATGGTGACACCATAGATACCACAGGAGACATGGTGACACCATAGATACCACAGGAGACATGGTGACACCATAGATACCACAGGAGACATGGTGACACCATAGATACCACAGGAGACATGGTGACACCATAGATACCACAGGAGACATGGTGACACCATAGATACCACAGGAGACATGGTGACACCATAGATACCACAGGGGACATGGTGACAGGGGCGGACCGGTGGGCGGCACACAGGGACAGCACAGGCACCGCAGGAGAACGACCAGTTGAACATTAAGATCAGTCTCACCATTTACAGTGTGACAGCCGACACGTTTTGAAAATACCTACTCCCAAGAGGTTCAATGGATCGAACCCCCCCCCCCCCCCACCCCCACCCGCCCCAGCTCCCTCCTTCCTCCCCAGATTGTGAGTTTAACGCATATGGGCCTTCCTGACTGCTGCAATGCTTTACCGGTCATGATTGTTTTTCAACAGAGTTTATGCGCCGACATGACAGCACAGGAATTTTAATTTAAGCCTGTCACAGTATTTCTGCAGATAACTGTATGAAACAGCCTATCCCAAATGTGCACACAACATTATTCCTATCGATTACAAAAGGAAATCAGGCGACGATTCCTTCGGTCCTGCCAAATGACACGCACTGGCTGGCATCTCTTGCTGCCCGACAAGCTGATGTAGCACAGGGGGTTCAAGAGGAATCTTACCAAGCCGTCATCACACAAGGGTTGCGAACCATTTCACGTTTTGAACGCCACCTGACCTAGTCCTAACAACACCAAGGTCATTCCCACCACGCGGTGAACCATCTGTTCCTTTAGCCCCTCCACCCTCCTACCTCCTCTCTTCCAAAGTCGTTATTTTGCCATGATACACAACTCGATAACACACACACACACGCACGCACGCACGCACGCACGCACATGGTGACACCACACACACACACACACACACACACACACACCACACACGCTCGCGCGCGCGCATAGCGCGCGCACGCACGCACGCACCTCGATCAGAATAACAATTATTCTGGCAGAAAAAAAAAGTGACCACAGTTGCTGACGTTGCGAACATTGTCGGACCTTGAACTGTCAAAGGCAATCAGTGATTTAATTATACACGGAAACTGCACGACAGTTCTAAATCTATTTAGCGCATGCACAATCTCTCTCTCTCTCTCGACCAGTCTCATCTCTCTCATCTCACCTCTCTCTCTCTCTCTCTTTCTCTCTACCTACTCCAAGAGAGTTCAATTCGAACCCCCCCCCCCCCCCACCCCCATTCCGCCCCCAGCCATCCCTCCCTCTTCCTCCCCATCTTCTCACTCCTCTCCTGCAATGCTTTCCCGCAAACTGCTCTCTCTCTCTGCTCAATGCTCTCTCTCCTCTCCTCTTGTTTTCCACACTCTCCTAGCCTATCATCAGCACATTGATTTAAGCCTAGCTCCCCTACATTGTTCACGACTCTGAAACACCTATGTTTACAGGCTTGAAAGCCTAACATTTCAAAAAACAAACTTCTCTCTCTCGGTCCTGCCTCTCTCCTCGCACTGGCTCTCATCTCTCGTCTGGATCTCCTCTCTCTACACCTCTCCCTCTCTCGATCTCTCTCTTACCAATCTCGTCTCATCTTTCTCTCTCCGCCTCTCTTCTCTTTGAACGCCCCTCTCTCTCTTCTCCTATGTCTCCCCTCTCTCTTCCCCTCTCTCTGTGTCTCCATCTCTGGGGCTCCCTTATCCCCTCCATCTCTCTCTTCTCTCCTCGCTCTCACTCTCTCTCTCTCTACCTCTACTCTCACGCCTAACCTACGCACGCACATAACACAACTCACAACAAGCTCTCTCTCCGCACACACCGCGCGCGCGCGCGCGCGCCTCCACTCTCCTCACCCTCGTCTTCGTCTCTCCACTCCTCTCATCTCTCCTCTCCTCTCTCTCTTCTCTCCTCTCTCGCTCGACTCTCCTCTCTCTCCCTCTCTCTCGATCATTATGACCCCTCTCCTCTCTTCTCTCACTCTCCTCTCTCATCTAGCTCTCCTCTCGTCTCTCTCTCCTCTCTCCTCTTCTCTCTCTCCTCCTCTCTCTCTCTCCTCTCTCTCTCTCTCTCTATCCTCTCTCCTACGTGTGAGTTGAATCTTCTCTCTCACTCCTCCCTCTCCCACCTCCTCTCTCCCTCTCCTCGTCTCTCCTCTCTCTCTCATCTCATCCTCTCTCGCCCCTCCTCTCTCCCTCTCTCTCTCTCTCCCTCTCCTCTCCTCTCTCTCTTCTCTCTCGCTCTCTCCTCCCTCTGTGTCTGTGTGTGTGTGTGTGTGTGTGTGTTGTGTGTGTGTGTGTTGTGTGTCTGTCTCCATCTGGGTATCGTCTTTCCACTAATCGTGATATTAGACGATCTCTGTATGTGTGCGCGCGTGCGCGCGCGTGCGTGCACGCTGAGGGATATGTTCATTGACGTTTGCCATACTTTTTCTACACTGATGGTGGATTTTATCTGGTCATGATTTATTAGAGACCGATCGCCGCTCAGCCTTGACCGAGCATTGAACAGCTTTTTGTGGCCATGAAGAGAACAGCTTGTTGTGGCCATGAAGAGAACAGCTTTTTGTGGCCATGAAGTGAACAGCTTTTAGTGGCCATGAAGTGAACAGCTTTTAGTGGCCATGGAGTGAACAGCTTGTTGTGGCCATGAAGTGAACAGCTTTTGGTGGCCATGAAGTGAACAGCTTTTAGTGGCCATGAAGTGAACAGCTTGTTGTGGCCATGAAGTGAACAGCTTGTTGTCGCCATGGAGCGAACAGCTTGTTGTGGCCATGGAGTGAACAGCTTGTTGTCGCCATGAAGTGAACAGCTTGTTGTGGCCATGGAGCGAACAGCTTGCTTGTGTGGCCATGAAGTGAACAGCTTGTTGTCGCCATGGAGCGAACAGCTTGTTGTGGCCATGGAGTGAACAGCTTGTTGTGGCCATGAAGTGAGCAGCTTGTTGTGGCCATGAAGAGAACAGCTTGTTGTGGCCATGAAGTGAACAGCTTGTTGTGGCCATGGAGTGAACAGCTTGTTGTGGCCATGGAGTGAACAGCTTTTGTGGCCATGGAGTAAACAGCTTGTTGTGGCCATGGAGTGAACAGCTTGTTGTGGCCATGAAGTGAACAGCTTGTGAAACAGCTTGTTGTGGCCATGGAGTGAACAGCTTGTTGTGGCCATGGAGTGAACAGCTTGTTGTGGCCATGAAGTGAACAGCTTGTTGTGGCCATGGAGTGAACAGCTTGTTGTGGCCAAGAAGTGAACAGCTTGTTGTGGCCATGGAGTGAACAGCTTGTTGTGGCCATGGAGTGAACAGCTTGTTGTGGCCATGGAGCGAACAGCTTGTTGTGGCCATGAAGAGAACAGCTTGTTGTGGCCATGAAGTGGACAGCTTGTTGTGGCCATGAAGTGAACAGCTTGTTGTGGCCATGAAGTGAACAGCTTGTTGTGGCCAGGGAGTGAACAGCTTGTGGCCAGGGAGTGAACAGCTTGTTGTGGCCATGAAGTGAACAGCTTGTTGTGGCCATGGGGTGAACAGCTTGTCGTGGCCAGGGAGTGGCCAGGGCTGTTCCACTCACAGAGCCAAGCAACCCAGTACTTAAAGCATCAACACACACGACCCGTAGTCCAACGACAGCCTGGCCTATCGGGAACAATACTTCCGCCGCATTTTATGCTGTTTCTCAGCTTTCAACGATAATGTCACCCACCGACACCCATCTGGTGAGAAGATCGCGCGCGCGCGCGCGCGCGCGCGCTCGTGTGTGCGTGTGTGTGTGTGTGTGTGTGTGTGTGTGTGTGTGTGTGTGTGTGTGTGTGTATTATGGTTTTGTTATCTGTTATGTCCGAAAATGTCCTTTTTATTGAAAATGTATGTGTCTGTTTTGCATGTTTGAAGAAAATGTTTTTCTAATTGGATATTTATTTATTTATTTTGCTCGGTGTTCTAAATATGCGTTGCTTTGCGATCTCTTTTGTGTATTAAGTTATGTTTTGGTAGTAAACAGTAAGTTCTTTTTTCCATGTTTGATGTAAACTTCATTGGTCTGTTTATAAAGGGAACTATGCCCTCTGAACAGTTTAAACTGCTGACCTTCCTTCCCCTTTACCAAGTGTTGTCCAGACCAGGTCATGATTCCCAGCCTATGCAGAGCTTGCCATACACTAGTTTTGAATGTGGTGTAATATTGTCACCACAGCTGGTTTAAACATTGTGTGAAATTTGTCACCATATGTAATATTGTTACCACTGCTGGTTTAAAACATTGTGTAACATTTGTCACCATGCTATATTATTACCACTGCTGGTTTAAAACATTGTGTAACATTTGTCACCATATGTTATATTATTACCACTGCTGGTTTAACATTGTGTGAAATTTGTCACCATATGTAATATGTTACCACTGCTGGTTTAAAACATCGTGTAAAATTTGTCACCATATGTTATATTGTCACTACTGCTGGTTTTAAACATTATGTGAAATTTGTCACCATGTATAAATATTGTCACCACTGCTGGTTTAAAGATTGTGTGAAATTTGTCACCATATGTAATATTGTCACCACTCCTGGTTTTTAAAAATTGTGTGGAATTTGTCACCATATGTAATATTGTCACCACTCCTGGTTTAAAAATTGTGTGGAATTTGTAACCATATGTAATATTGTCACCACTGCTGGTTTAAACATTGTGTGAAGTGGGTCACCATACGTAATATTGTCACAACTGCTGGTTTAAACATTGTGTGAAATTTGTCACCATATGTAATATTGTCACCACTGCTGGTTTAAACATTGTATGAAATTCGTCACCGTATGTAATATTGTCACCACTGTTAGCTTAAGCAATGTGTGAATTTTGTCACCGATCTAGTAAAGTTTAATCATGTGTAATATTGTCACACTGTTTGTTTCACACGTTGTGTAAAATTTGTCCCCAGTCACACTGGGTACAGTGATGTGTATGACTGTCAGCACTGTTTGTGTAAACATTCTGTTCAATCTGTTGGTGATTTAACGGGGTTTAATCATGTGTAATGTCCGCACAGTTGGTTTACACATTGTGTGAAGTTCGTTATTGATGTAGCGGGATTCGAGGATGTGTAATGTTGTCAACACTGTTTGTGTTTACTGAACATTGTGTAAAATTCGTTGCCAATCCAAAGGCTTTAATGATGTATAATATTGTCATTAATCTAACAGGGTTTAATGATGTGTAATATTGACATCAATGTAACATGATCAAATTATGAGCTGTGTTGCCATCAATCTAACAGGTTTTAATTATGTGTAATGTTGTCATTAATCTAAAAGTGAGTAATGATGTGTAATGTTGTCATCAATCTAACAGGGTTTAATGATGTGTAATGTTGTCATCAATCTAACAGGATTTAACGATAAGCAATGTTCTCATTAATGTAACAGGTTTAATGATGTGTAATGTTGTCATCAATCTAACAGGATTTAGTGATATGTAATGTTCTCATTAATGTAACAGGGTTTATTTATATGTAATATTGTCATCAATCTGACGCTTTATTGCTTTATGATGTTGTCATCGATTTGGCAGGGTTTAGTGGTGTGTAATATTGTCATCAATCTGACAGGGTTACCGCTGTGTCAAATATCATCGATTTGTCAGGGTTTCATGGTGCATCAAGGATAGTGGTTTTAAACATTGTGTGGAGTTAATCATCACTCTGAGAGGGTTTCATGATGTGTGCTGCATTGCAATGTCAGCACTGAAGCGTGTGACAGCTGATCTTGTCATGTTATCGAGCTACTCAAAGACGCTGGGACATTTCTCATACAGTGGATATGGTATTCCATGTGGTCCAGGCGGTGATTCGGCTCTGGCTTTCTTAATCATTTTCTTACCCTCATCTCGTGTTTATGGTTTATCATTGAACTTCTTTTCTGGCACTGCAGGCTGCGCCAAGCCCTGGATTTCCAGTGGTGCTTAGCTCTGAGGGTCCTTTTTTATCTGAAATGCTGCTTGAGAGTTTCTTCGGCTCTGGCTTTCTTAATAATTTTTTTTACCTCATCTCGTGTTTACGGTTTATCATTGAACTTCTTCTCTGGCACTGCAGGCTGCGCCAAGCCCTGGATTTCCAGTGGTGCTTAGCTCTGAGGGTCCTTTTTTTTTTATCTGAAATGCTGCTTGAGAGTTTCTTCGGCTCTGGCTTTCTTAATAATTTTTTTTTACCCTCATCTCGTGTTTACGGTTTATCATTGAACTTCTTCTCTGGCACTGCAGGCTGCGCCAAGCCCTGGATTTCCAGTGGTGCTTAGCTCTGAGGGTCCTTTTTTTTTTATCTGAAATGCTGCTTGAGAGTTTCTTCGGCTCTGGCTTTCTTAATAATTTTTTTTTACCTCATCTCGTGTTTACGGTTTATCATTGAACTTCTTCTCTGGCACTGCCAGGCTGCGCCAAGCCCTGGATTTCCAGTGGTGCTTAGCTCTGAGGGTCCTTTTTTATCTGAAATGCTGCTTGGGAGTTTCTTTGTCCACTGTGACTGTCCCGGAGTCTGTCTGCTCGAACAGATCCCTGGCAAACTGGAGTGTCCTGGAGGTTGTCTGCTCGAACAGATCCCTGGCAAACTGGAAGGGGTCCCTGAAGAAACGATCTTAGGTTTTCTCCTTTTTCTTCTTCTCCTTCTTGCTGAGGGTACTGTGCTGTGCAACAATTCTTCTCTGAGCTTCTTCTGCCCTTTCTTTTTACAGCTTCTGAAGCAGATTTCACGTCGTTTCTTATCACCTCCTTTTCCTTTTGAATGTTGTCAATCTCTCGCTGGCGTCTGGATTTTTGAGAAGGTGTCTTCGGTTCTGGTTGTTTGTCCAGTGTGCGTTTTTCTACAGTACACACACACACACACACACACACACACACACACACACACACACACACACACATATATATATATATATATATATATATATATATTCATAATAAACTAATAAATTCCAAGGATAAGTACCGAGCACCATTCCAACAACCTACAGAGCAGCTTGGTGTTGCAATGACTGCAAAAAATATTGAATTATAAACAAAGCTTGCTCTTATGTCTTAGATTGTAGAAATAGGAGGGTGATAAGCCTTCATATCTGCAGTGGTAGATGATTCAGCCTAACTGACAGCATGAGCTTGAGTGGGTGAATGGGGAATAATAATGCTTCTCAAAATGAACCTTCAGCAAGCTTATTGTCTCCGAAGTGGGAGACAATCTCCAATGGGGAGGAAGGTCACTAACATATAACCCCTGGTCAGATACCGGTATTTCGAAACCTGATTGTTTCTCTCAGTGACCGGGAAAGTGGTAATTTGACTCCTCTGCCTTTTCGGTTTTAAGAAGAATGCTACACCAGAAAAAGGCTGGTGTGCAATACCGTAGTATGTTGTTTGAGTTTTCAAAAAAAAACAACCAAAGGTGCCACCTAAGAAGCAAAAGAAAATCATGAATCATGAAAATCATATATATATATATGTGTGTGTGTGTGTGTGTGTGTGTGTGTGTGTGTGTGTGTGTGTGTGTGTGTGTGTGTGTGTGTGTGTCTGAAATAATAACTTCGAGAAGACTTTGTCAAAAAATGAAAATGAAAAATATTGTTCCATGAGGACCATGTCAGAAAATGAAAACAAAAGATGTAGCCCATGGGGACTATGTCATAAAATGAAAATTAAGAAATGTGTCTCCATGGACACCAAACAAAATGAAAATGAAAAATATAGTACCATGAGGATCAACACTTTGTGTATAAGGAGGCACAGTGAAACGAAGATTCCAATCCTTTGTGTATGAGGAAACACAGTGAAACAATAATTCCAATCCTTTGTGTATGAGGAAGCAGGGAAACAAAGATTCCAATCCTTTGTGTACAAGGAAACACAGTGAAACCCGTCTTATGTTTCATCTGATTCAACAAATATTCCAACCCGTTGCATAGTACAAGATACTATGGCAGTTTGACTTTTCTCCTACTGATGAAAGATATCAAGTCCCTCATCTGTTAGGAGACACGGTGAAATCAGTTTGATTTGTCTCCTACAGATGAAAAATATCAAGTCCCTCGTCCATTAGGAGACAGTGAGATCGGTTTTACTTTTCCTTATCGATGAATTCCTGGAAACATAGTGAAGCAGAGTTTACTTTTATTGATGAAAGACTGAAATTCAGTGACTTTCTTTTTGTTTTAAGTAAAACTCTGAATACTTACTTAGCCTGACACTAAATGATATCTCTTTCGTAAGCTTAATATTCACTGACCTTCCTCTTTGTCACCTGAAAGGGACAAAGGCAGCCCAAGGACGGCTGTCTACAGCCTGCTGCAGTGTGGTATCTTCACAGCCGATGCTGTCAGACCTGTCACTCTGTATTCATGTATAATGTTTCCTCCTCCTTCTGCTCTTCCTGCCCTGCTCGTGACCTGGTCTCCTGTCCCTTTTCCTTACATCTGCTTTCCTACTTGCCCTCCATACCCTAAATTTTCGGACCCTCATCTATATTCAACAAGCTCCCCCCCCCCTCCCCTTCCCTCTCGCTCCTCCAACGTCCTCTATTTACCTTCCATATACCTATCTTCTCTCATTTCTTTCTATCTTTTCTGAACTTTTCACACGCTTTCTTAAATTCTTTCTATATTCTTGAAATCTTTCCTACATTATAAAAAAAAAAGTCTTCCCATCAATTCTTTAAGTCTTTCTATCTGTATTTCGTCTTTTTTTTTTTCGTCTGTAACGTTTTTTCCCTAACTTTAACTTTCCTGTCTTTCTTACTGTCTTGTTATCTTAGATTCGCCCAGCGTATAGATAACTGTTCTTATCTTCTTAAATTTTCCCCTCCTTGTTCTTCTTTCACTCTTCCTGTCTGCTTTATTCATTTGTATTTTCCCTATTTTTTTTTCTCCTTAATGTTTTTTTTTCTATTTTTTTTCCTTTAATTCTTCCCGTATTCTTCGATCCTTCCGATCTTTATTCAGTTCTGTCTAGTTTTTTTTTCTTTTAAATTCTTCCTAACTCTCCTTCAATTCTGTCTGTCTTTTCTGAAAAAAAAAACTATGCATTTGACAATTCTTCCTACATTTGTTTACATTTTATTGACCTCTTTGAAGTATTTACTCTTTTTTTTTCCCCTTTTTACAACATTGACCAATAGTCGACGGTAGGAAAAGAGTGTAGAACCGTAGACACAATGAGTGGTAATACAGATGTACGGCGAGAGAGGCAAAAAGTAAAGGAAAACTTGTCCCGCCTAAACATACATCTAGTGACCTGGTTACCTGTGACATTGTTTATCTTGTGTCAGGAAGACAAACCTTCAGTGGCCTCCTCGACGGCCTTCTTGTTCTGCGCACTGACGTCGGGTAACTGAGGGTTTGAACAATAGGCAGTGAGCAGGACACATTTCTCAGGAATTGTGTCCCTTTTCCTGGTGGGTTCAAGCCCGTTTATTTGTGATAAGAGGATGTCAACGGAAAACGTGGATCGCTGGTGCAGGCTTTCGAAAAAACAACAGACAGAAAAAAAGGAAGATGTTAAGGTTTTGTGCCTGGATTCCCTGTTCATGTCCAACTTTAAGTTCTGGAACAGTGGAGAGTGGGAAGGCACAGGTGGTGTGGGGGGGGGGGGGGTGGAGGGGGGAGGGCACATGTGAGACAAAATCCATCAGGAAGACAAGAGTGTTCGCAAACGATAAAGACGACGTTAGAGAGATCAATAAGCCAGTAAAAACCGTAACAGGTACTGAATGAAGCACAATGATGACAGACAGCAGAAAACACAGGAACATTGCTAAGCTTCAAAGACACAGTCAACAGAATGTATGAAGCCAAGGAGCTGGTGAAATGGTGAACAAGGAAGGGCAGCGGATGAAGCGCTATGATGTCAAAACACAAACAGAAGCAGCAGAGGGACATCAGGAGTCATGAACCGGGTGTGCCCTCCCCCACCCCCCCCCCCCCCCCCCCCCCCCCCCCCCCCCGACAGTCAGGAGATAAGGGCCGAAACACTTGCTTGAAGGGGGCTTCTCTTCTGAGGACTCTGTGCTGCCACGCTCTCCACGAGTTTCTTTCTACTTCAGCTTAAACGAGTAAATGACGGTGATACAAAGAGAAGTGAATGTGTATAGTGGTACAAATATGGAGGATGCTGTAAGTGCAATCCACTTTAACGCACATTTAAAAGGAGTGTAGAGATTTAGAAGAGAAACAAATCATGATTTTTGTTTTCAAAATTTAGCCCACAAACAATCTGTGGCTGTAAGAAACTAGTCCTGGTCTCCATGCTAAGAGGTTGGGCCAAGATATCATCAGAGTCCACACAATGACAGCACCTGAACCGGCCGCTTAATGCACACTCCACACAATGACATCACCTGCACCGGCCGCTTATTGCACACTAAACACAATGACAGCACCTGCACCGGCCGCTTAATGCACACTCCACACAATGACAGCACCTGCACCGCCGCTTATTGCACACTCCACACAATGACAGCAACTGCACCCGGCCGCTTATTGCACACTCCACACAACGACACCACCTGCACCGGCCGCTTAATGCACACTCCACACAATGACAGCACCTGCACCGGCCGCTTAATGCACACTCCACACAACGACAGCACCTGCGCCGGCCACCTAACGCAGTTTCTGGTGCAGAAAAGTCCCACTGAGATCCGTGGCTGCAGAGCAGCAATATCACAGCAGTGTTGGCGTCGCCAGAATAAGGTGATAACTGTGTTCACACAATAACAGTCAGGAAATCGAGTGCTAAGAAACTGTTCATGGTCCAAGCAAGAACAGAAGTCAAAATAATTTTGTTTCCACAATTTTTCTTTATCCATGAGCAGACCGCCAGGTATGATATTTTTAGGGAGGGGAAAAAAGGGGAAAAGTACAAAGAAAAGTTAAAAAAAAAAGGAAAGAAAACAGGGGGAAAAAGGTGAGGAAAAATAGAGAACGGAGGAGTTTGGGGTATGGGAGACCGGAAATTGTTTTAGACATCCGCGCTCTCTTGGACACTCACCACGAAGGCGCGGGCGCGGGCACGCACACACACACACACACACACACACACACACACACACACACACACACACACACACACACACACACACACACACTGTTAATATGTCTCATACTTGTCTGGAACACGCACGCGCGGGCGCACACACACACACACACACACACACACACACACACACACACACACACACACACACACACACACACACACGCACGCACGCACGCACGCACGCACGCACACACACACACACACACACACACACACACACACACACACACACACACACACACACATTCCGGGGCAGGGAAGGAGCGTGAAATGATGGAGGAGAACGGTCGGGGAATGGTGCTGGTTGCTGATACTGGAGGCACACTATGGGAAGGTGGATGTCTGGCTGCTAAAGGTGGAAGATGGCCAGCTTGATGTCGGGTCTCCAGAGATGAAACAGGAGTAGCTGGATGTCGGTCTCTCCAGAGATGAAACAGGGGTAACTGGATGTCGGGTCTCCAGATATGAAACAGGAGTAGCTGGATGTCGGGTCTCCAGAGATGAAACAGGAGTAGCTGGATGTCGGGTCTCCAGAGATGAAACAGGAGTAGCTGGATGTCGGGTCTCCAGAGATGAAACAGGGGTAACTGGATGTCGGGTCTCCAGAGATGAAACAGGGGTAGCTGGATGTCGGGTCTCCAGAGATGAAACAGGGGTAGCTGGATGTCGGGTCTCCAGAGATGAAACAGGGGTAGCTGGATGTCGGGTCTCCAGAGATGAAACAGGAGTAGCTGGATGTCGGGTCTCCAGAGATGAAACAGGGGTAGCTGGATGTCGGGTCTCCAGAGATGAAACAGGAGTAGCTGGATGTCGGGTCTCCAGAGATGAAACAGGGTTAGCTGGATGTCGGGTCGCCAGAGGTGGAGGATGGGAATAGACCCATCTGTTGTTCCAGGGATTGTAGGCGGCCATTGTCCCGGGGGCAGGATGGAGTGCTGAAGTCTGCTGTGGTGATGAACACCGAGGGAGACCAGTGTCTCTTTTCAGAAAACTTTTATTATCTCTCGTTACAAGAGAAATTACATTTGTGACCGCTGCCCTAAAAGTTAAGACATACATATTTATAGTTACAAACGTGACACTGGAAATTGAAATTACTTACAAACAATAAAACATGCGTGTAACACCAAAATGGGAATTTCAATCTTTCTCTTTTTTTTGTAGTGCAAATAAAGTACGCACTCAGCCACTCATGATTATATATACATAAATGTGTGCACGTATGAGAGAGAGAGAGAGAGAGAGAGAGAGAGAGAGAGAGAGAGAGAGAGAGAGAGAGAGAGAGAGAGAGGTGATTTATATCATTAAAAATCATTAAGATAAGACATATTCCAGACATTTCTATTCCTCACTGTTCCGGACATGCACACATAAACACAAAAACACACCCACACTCCAGCATCTATACTTTCCCGCTTGCTCACAGACATACACACCCCGCGCACATGCTTGTGTCACAGGTGATCCATCGCCTCTTCTTTGGTGTTCATATCATAGCTGGGAGGCCGGGGTGTGTGAGGACTGCATCCAGCTCTCGCCACGTGGTCGTAGAATGGGCGTTCTCCGCAGCGGTTGTCTGCAGTATTTGGGGTCAGTGTATTTGAGGGCTGAGGGCCAACCTGTCTGTGTCTTTGCGGCTGGGGAGGGGGTCGGTGAACATGTCCTTGCTTGAAGCTCCGCTTTTGTTGACGAAGATGGGAATGTGGTCGGCAACCACAGTGTTTTCTTTGGCACACACTTTTACGAAGGATACGTTTGCAGAGGTGAAAGGTATTTTCAGGGGGTGCTGTCCCTTTTGGGGGTGGGGGGGGGGGTGATGATGGAGGAAGTCAACAGACTGATCTGAGGCAAACATATTTTGATCGATGTATCTTTGTGCGTGTTGATTGGTGTATGTTTGTGCGTGTTGATTGGTGTATGTTTGTGCGTGTTGATTGGTGTATGTTTGTGCGTGTTGATTGATGTATGTTTGTGCGTGTTGATTGATGTATGTTTGTGCGTGTTGATAGGTGTATGTTTGTGCGTGTTGATTGATGTACGTTTGTGCGTGTTCATTCCAAAGTGAAATATAGCTTGTTGTGTGTTGTGTTGTTGCGCCAAAGAGTATGGAACGTGGAACATGATGATTTGGCACCTGTCCCTGTAGAACATGAGA
>JADBJO010006698.1:110189-115189 GCA_016801955.1 Conus betulinus | reverse complement strand
TGTGTGTGTGTGTGTGTGTGTGTGTGTGTGTGTGTGTGTGTAGTGAATGTACACTTCCGTGTGTATGGATGTGTGGCACTGGCCCATGTGTGTGTGCGAGCGCATGTTGAGTGTGTGCATGATGTGTGTGTATGTGTACGCATAACTCTGTATGTGTGTGTGTGTGTGTGTGTGTGTGTGTGTGTGTGTGTGTGTGTGTGTGTGTGTGTGTGTGTGTAGTGAACGTACACTTCCGTGTGTATGGATGTGTGGGCACGGGCCTACGTGTGTGAGTGCGAGCGCATGTGTGTGTGTGTGTGTGTGTGTGTGTGTGTGTGTGTGTGTGTGTGTGTGTGTGTGTGTGTGTGTGCAATCGCGCGCGCAACTTGTGTGTGTGTGTGTAAAAAATGGGGTGTCAAACTACAGAACAGACACTGTACAGAATAAACACAGGAGAGAGAGAGAGAGAGAGAGAGAGAGAGAGAGAGAGAGAGAGGAGAGAGAGAGGAGAGAGAGAGAGAGAGAGAGAGAGAGAGTAACGCAGAATAAGAAAACAGAAAAAGCAAAGAAGTAGAAAAGACAACTGATAAAATAAAAGAGACAGAGCGAAATGAAAATTAATGAAAGCAAAGAAGAATGAAGAGAAAGAGAGGGGAAGCAAAGGACAAGGAGAGACACCGAAGATTTAAAGAGAAGACTTAAAGCTGGAAGGAACAAAGCAAACAACCACAGTGACAGCTACTTCAGTGTACCCATTGTCACAACTGATGGCAGCCATTGTGCACCGGGGCAGGGGGGGGGGGGGAGGTGGAGGGGGGGCAGGTGAGGGTGGTGAACAGTGTCCACAATGTCACACACTGTTGGACACCATGGCCGTGTTTAGCTGACCTTCCTTCGACTTGTCTGTTTGTTGGTCTGTCCGTAAATGCCCCCCCCCCCCTTTCTTTCTCTGTCTGTCTGTCTGTCTCTGTCTGTCTGTCTCTCTCTCTCTCTCTCTCTCTCTGTCTCTCTGTCTCTCTCTCTCTCTCTCTCTCCTCTCTCTCTCTCTCTCTCTCTCTCTCTCTCTCTCTTTGTGTGTGTGTGTCTCTGTCACACACACACACACACACACACACACACACACACACACACACACACACACACAACACACACCTCATATAGACCAACACGGAAGCCCCCTTCACCTGTCAATGCAGTACAATGGCTGTACCTAAGGGCCCTGACAGATGAGCTGACAACAGGAAGCACTGGCCACAAGGGGAGTCACTATGTGGGCCTTTCCGCCCCTGGCATTGAGCACAGCTGTGACAGACTGAAGTCTTGTCAGTGGAGAAAAGGAGGAGAACAATCGGTCGGCATTTGTTTCATGAGGAGATTTAAAAAAGAAGAAGAAAAAAAGGAAAAGAAAAAGAAACAAAAAACAGGGTTGGCCCACAGAATAGGAAACTACTTATGATTTACACACGCCTGATAAGATTTCTTCTCGACATGGACATGGACAATGTAAAATATGGAAGGAAAATGTATTCAGTACAAGGAAACAATGACATACATAGGTTGGGGGGGAAGGGGTAGACTGAGGTATGACATATGACATTATGAGGACAGATCAACATGCACACATCAGACACACACACACACACACACACACACACACACACACACACACACACACACACACACACACACACGCACACACACACAGAGAGAGAGAGAGAGAGAGAGAGAGAGAGAGAGAGAGAGAGAGAGAGAGAGAGATTTATCGGAGGAAGGGGAGGGGAGAACGGAGAATACTAACCAGGGTTTAGGGGCACCATGGAGTGAGGTGATGGAGTACCAGGGGTTTAGGGGCACCATGGGGTGAGGTGATGGAGTACAGGGGTTTAGGGGCACCATGGAGTGAGGTGATGGAGTACAGGGGTTTAGTGGCACCATGGGGTGAGGTGATGGAGTACAGGGGTTTAGGGGGCACCATGGAGTGAGGTGATGGAGTACCAGGGGTTACCAGTGGGCACCATGGGGTGAGGTGATGGAGTACAGGGGTTTAGGGGCACCATGGAGTGAGGTGATGGAGTACAGGGGTTTAGGGGCACCATGGAGTGAGGTGATGGAGTACCAGGGTTTAGTGGCACCATGGGGTGAGGTGATGGAGTACAGGGGTTTAGGGGCACCATGGAGTGAGGTGATGGAGTACAGGGGTTTAGGGGCACATGGAGTGAGGTGATGGAGTACCAGAGTTTAGGCGCACCATGGGGTGAGGTGATGGAGTACAGGGTTTTAGGGCACCATGGAGTGAGGTGATGGAGTACCAGGGTTTAGGGGCACCATGGAGTGAGGTGATGGAGTACAGGGGTTTAGGGATACCATGGGGTGAGGGTGATGGAGTACAGGGGTTTAGGGGCACCATGGGGTGAGGGTGATGAGTACAGGGGTTTAGGGAT
The DNA here is from genome assembly GCA_016801955.1 of Conus betulinus. Taxonomy (NCBI): domain Eukaryota; kingdom Metazoa; phylum Mollusca; class Gastropoda; order Neogastropoda; family Conidae; genus Conus; species Conus betulinus. Next base: position 112,769 of record JADBJO010006698.1, on the reverse strand, counting down.
ACCATGGGGTGAGGGTGATGGAGTACAGGGTTTAGGGGCACCATGGAGTGAGGGTGATGGAGTACAGGGGTTTAGGGGCACCATGGAGTGAGGGTGATGGAGTACAGGGGTTTAGGGGCACCATGGGGTGAGGGTGATGGAGTACAGGGGTTTAGGGGCATCATGGAGTGAGGGTGATGGAGTACAGGGGTTTAGGGGCACCATGGGATGAGGGTGATGGAGTGCCGGGGTTTAGGGGCATCATGGAGTGAGGGTGGAGGAGTACCAGGGTTTTAGGGGCACCATGGAGTGAGGTGATGGAGTACAGGGGTTTAGGGGCACCATGGAGTGAGGTGATGGAGTACCAGGGTTTAGGGGCACCATGGGGTGAGGTGATGGGAGTACAGGGGTTTAGGGGCACCATGGAGTGAGGTGATGGAGTACCAGGGTTTAGGGGCACCATGGGGTGAGGTGATGGAGTACAGGGGTTTAGGGGCACCATGGAGTGAGGTGATGGAGTACCAGGGTTTAGGGGCACCATGGGGTGAGGTGATGGGAGTACAGGGGTTTAGGGGCACCATGGAGTGAGGTGATGGAGTACCAGGGTTTAGGGGCACCATGGGGTGAGGTGATGGGAGTACAGGGGTTTAGGGGCACCATGGAGTGAGGTGATGGAGTACCAGGGTTTAGGGGCACCAACACACACTGTGAGGGGATGGAGTACAGGGGTTTAGGGGCACCATGGAGTGAGGGTGACAGGATCAGGAAAAGAATGATCCCACTGAGGTTATAGAGCATGGACCTGGGTCCTTCAGCCAGGTGGAGAGGTGTTTTACACTGCTGTCGCAAAACACGCTGTCAACATGACGCAAAAAAAACACTGTCAACATGACGCAAAAAACATGTCAACATGATGCAAAAGACAATGTCAACATGACGCGCAAGGCTTTGTTTATATGACGCAAAAGACAGTGTCTACAGGACGCAAACAATGGTGTCTGCATGACGCAAAGGTAGTGTCCGCATGATGCAAAAGACAGTGTATCCAAGACAAAGCAGCATCTACATGACGCAAAAGACAATATTTACATGACGCAAACGACAGTGTCTACATGACGTGAACGACAGTGTCTATATGACGTAAAACACAGTATCTACATGACGCCAAAAGCAGTGTCTACATGACGCAAAAGATGGTGTCTGGATGACGCAAAAGATAGTGTCTGCGTGACGAAAAAGATAGTGTCTATGTGACGCAAAAGACAGTGTCTGTATGACGCAAAAGACAGTGTCTACATGACGTAAAGACAGTGTTTAAATGACGCAAAAGACAGTGTCTACATGACGCAAAAGATAGTGTCTACATGACGCAAAAGACAGTGTTTAAATGACGCAAAAGACAGTGTCTACATGACGCAAAAGATAGTGTCTACATGACGCAAAAGATAGTGTCTACATGACGCAAAAGACAGTGTCTACATGACGCAAACGATATGTCTACATGACGCAAAAAAGACAGTGTTTAAATGACGCAAAAGACAGTGTCTACATGACGCAAAAGACAGTGTTTAAATGACGCAAAAGACAGTGTCTACGTGACGCAGAGCAAGGTTTGGACAGGACCAGGAGACAGTCTCACTGGCTTCCACTGTGTGACTGCTCCTCTCCTCATGGCTTCCACTGTGTGACTGCTCCTCCCTCATGGCTTCCACTGTGTGACTGCTCCTCTCTCATGGCTTCCACTGTGTGACTGCTCCTCCCTCATGGCTTCCACTGTGTGACTGCCCTTCTCTCATGGCTTCCACTGTGTGACTGCTCCTCTCTCATGGCTTCCACTGTGTGACTGCTCCTCCCTCATGGCTTCCACTGTGTGACTGCTCCTTCTCTCATGGCTTCCACTGTGTGACTGCCCTCTCTCATGGCTTCCACTGCGTGACTGCTCCTCTCTCATGGCTTCCACTGTGTGACTGCTCCTCCCCGTCATTGCTTCCACTGTGTGACTGCTCCTCCCCGTCATTGCTTCCACTGTGTGACTGCTCCTCTCTCATGGCTTCCACTGTGTGACTGCTCCTCCCTCATGGCTTCCACTGTGTGACTGCTCCTCTCTCATGGCTTCCACTGTGTGACTGCCCTTCTCTCATGGCTTCCACTGTGACTGCTCCTCTCTCATGGCTTCCACTGTGTGACTGCTCCTCTCTCATGGCTTCCACTGTGTGTCTGCTCCTCTCTCATGGCTTCACTGTGTGACTGCTCCTCTCTCATGGCTTTCCACTGTGTGACTGCTCCTCTCTCATGGCTTCCACTGTGTGACTGCTCCTCTCTCATAACTTCCACTGTGTGACTGCTCCTCTCTCATAACTTCCACTGTGTGACTGCTCTTCTCTCATGGCTTCCACTGTGTGACTGCTCCTCTCTCATGGCTTCCACTGTGTGACTGCCCTTCTCTCATGGCTTCCACTGTGTGACTGTTCCTCTCTCATGGCTTCCACTGTGTGACTGCTCCTCCCTCATGGCTTCCACTGTGTGACTGCTCCTCCCTCATGGCTTCCACTGTGTGACTGCTCCTTCCTCATGGCTTCCACTGTGTGACTGCTCCTTCCT
>JADBJO010006698.1:100189-107689 GCA_016801955.1 Conus betulinus | reverse complement strand
CTGTGCCTCTTTCCCTCTCTCATTCTTTATCTATCTATTCTCCCCGTGTCCCTATCCCTCTCTCATTCATTATCTATCTGTTCTCCCTGCATCACTATCCCTCTCTCATTCTTTATCTATCTATTCTCTCCGTGTCTCTTTCCCTCTCTCATTCTTCATATATCTATTCTCCCTATGTCTCTTTCCTCTCTCATTCTTTATCTATCTGTTCTCCTTACATCTTTATCCCTCTCTCATTCTTTATCTATTTGTTCTCCCTATGTCTCTATCCCTGTCTCATTCTTTAGCTATCTATTCTCCCTATGTCTCTTTCCCTGTCTCATTCTTTATCTGTCTGTTCTCCTTATGTCTCTATCCCTCTCTCATTCTTATCTATCTATTCTCCCTATGTCTCTATCCCTCTCTCATTCTTTAGCTATCTATTCTCCCTATGTCTCTTTCCCTGTCACATTCTTTATCTATCTATTCTCCCTATGTCTCTTTCCCTGTCTCATTCTTTATCTATCTATTCTCTCTATGTCTCTATCCCTGTCTCATTCTTTATCTATCTGTTCTCCCTATGTCTCTTTCCCTGTCTCATTCTTTATCTATCTATTCTCCCTATGCCTCTTTCCCTGTCTCAATCTTTATCTGTCTGTTCTCCCTATGTCTCTTTCCCTGTCTCAATCTTATCTGTCTGTTCTCCCTATGTCTCTTTCCCTGTCTCATTCTTTATCTATATATTCTCCCTCTGTCTCTATCCTTCATTCATTGTTCGTCTATCTGTTCTCACTGTGTCTCTATCCTGTCTCATTCTTTATCTATCTATTCTCCCTATGTCTCTTTCCCTGTCTCATTCTTTATCTATATATTCTCCCTCTGTCTCTATCCTTCATTCATTGTCGTCTATCTGTTCTCACTGTGTCTCTATCCCTCTCTCATTCTTTATCTATCTATTTTCTTTGTGTGTCTGTCCCTCTCTCATTCTTTATCTATTCTCCCTCTTTCTCTGTCCCTCGCTCATTCTTTATCTATATCTGGTCTCCCTACAAATTTTCCTCTCTCATTCTTTATCTATGTATTCTCTCTGTGTGTCTGTCCCCTCCCTCATTCTTTCTCTATCTATTCTCCCTTCGTCTCTTTCCCTTTCCCATTCTTTATCTATCTATTCTCTCTGTTTCTCTGTCCTTCTCTCATTCTTTATCTATCTGTTCTCCCTGTATCTCTAATCTTCTCTCATTCTTTATCTATCTATTCTCCCTCTTTCTATGTCCCCTCTCTCATTCAGTTCCCTAGTAGGGGTGGTCTACGTTTAGTGCACAGACGGGCTGCACTTTGTACCTAGTACCGTTTTCTCTTTTCACTGTGGTCTAATCATACTCCACCCCCACACCTACCCCACCACCACCTTTCCTCTCCTTCCCTTCCCGTCCCTCAATGCGTGGGGTCCCCGCTATAGCGCCACGCTGTCGTAAACCAAACAACTTGACGGGGCAGGGAGATGTTTGCGTAGAAAACAGTGATCTAAGAGGCAGATAAGTGAAATGAAATATGGCTTTTCGTAAAACGGAATATGATCATATGGCTCTTTGTAAAACGGAGTATAATCATATGGCTCTTTGTAAAACGGAGTATAATCATATAGCTCTTTGTAAAACGAGAGTATAATCATATGGCTCTTTGTAAAACGGAGTATAATCATATGGGTCTTTGTAAAACGGAGTATAATTATATGGCTCTTTGTAAAACGAAGTATAATCATATGGCTCTTTGTAAAATGGAGTATATGAAATGGCTCTTTGTAAAAAGGAGCATAATCAAATGGCTCTTTGCAAAACGGAGTATAATCATATGGCTCTTTGTCAAACGGAGTATAATCATATGGCTCTTTGTCAAATGAAATATGATCATATGGCTCTTTGCAAAACGGAGTATAATCAATATGGCTCTTTGTCAAACGGAGTATAATCATATGGCTCTTTGTCAAACGGAGTATAATCATATGGCTCTTTGTAAAACGAAGTATAATCATATGATTCTTTGTCAAACGGAGTGTAATCATATGGCTCTTTGTAAAATGGAGTTTCAGCATAATTATGACTCTTTGTAAAACGGAGTATAATCATATGGCTGTTTGTAAAACGGAGAATAATCATATGGCTCATTGTAAAACGGAGTATAATCATATGGCTGAATGCATCACTTGTCAATCAACAACAATGCACAGTAGTCCAGATTGCAGGCGCATCGATAAAAAAAATCTCTCTCTCTCTCTCTCTCTCTCTCTCTCTCTCTCTCTCTCTCTCTCTCTCTCTCTCTCTCTCTCTCTCTCTCTGTCCCTCTTTCTCTCTCTCCCCACGTCCTTTCTCTCTCTCCGCTGGCTCCAATTCTTTGTCTGTCAGTGCTTTAGTCAGCTTTATATATCTAATACTATTTAAAGCACAGTTTGAAAGTCAATCTGTCAGTTTCAATGCTGGTTCATGAGGTGATTCCGCCTTGATGTCACACATTGTTGGTGCCAGAGGGTGGCCTTCAGATGCCTTTCCACTGTCACACATTGTTGGTGCCAGAGGGTGGCATCCAGATGCCTTTCCACTGTCACACATTGTTGGTGCTACAGGGTGGCATCCAAATGCCTTTCCGCTGTCACACATTGTTGGCGCTGCCGGGATTCCTTTCTGCACACCTCCTAGACGGATGCCTTACCTGAACAGCTCTTGACACCTAATTTAAATGACGAAACTTAAGCCTTACAGAGCTCACTTTTGTTCTTCTTCCACCAGCTTCAGCTGGAACTCTTTTCAGCTGCCTCTGACATTGCCTTTAGAATGCTAGTCCTCTTCTCAGCAGACGTCCAGAGCTGTTTGATGAAATCATTAGCTGATAAACCTGCAAACCCTCTTGCTCTGACCTCAACGACGAGGACTTTGGCTTGGAAGCCCTGGTGTACTTCTCTGTCTTGTAGGTGTGAGCTCCGTTCTGCTTTCAGTCGGCGCAGTGTCTCATGTTATTCTTCCCGATGATTTCTGGGTGCTTTTTCCCATTCTGTGAGCTCTGTGGTGCGCAGCCAGTCGTCCACTGAGTCCAGTGAACCCTTCTTCCATGGTACTGGCACCAAGCTGTTCCGGACCGTGACGGGTGGCCTCCTGTCGTGTATCACGTCGTTGCTCGAACGTCTGGTGGCATAGTGTCTCCTGTGGCTGAGTTCATCGCTTGAGCGATCTCTTTCAGCTTCGTTTGTGTCTCTCTGTGTGTGCCTTCGTGGGTTAGCACTGATTTGCATGAGATCAGCATGTTCCACTGTTTGTTTGCCCTGACAGAGCGAGGAGCACGTGGGGCTATCTGATTAATTTCTCCTGCCTGTTTTTACTAGATGTGAATTGGAGGGCAGGAGATCGTATACAGATCAGAGATGAATCTGATCCTGAGAGGGGCTAAATGCCATATTTCATTCTGACCTCCATTGCCAAATAGTATTACAGAAACAATACGTCCCAATGCTATACCAACATCCACACTGATCCAGTCTTTTGTGTATTCCTTTGTGGAAAACCTCATCGAGAAGCCATGGCAATGCTTCTTGAGCATATTCTTCAGGGCATGATATATCTTGAGCTTCAGTCTACCATTCGCCAGACAGAGCCACCTCATGTTGATGTTTCCTTTCTCTCCCTTAGCTCTTTGGACAGCTTCCCAAATCACAGTGCTGTATTCTGCACAGCCAGACACTCCGGAGTATCTTCTTTCCGGACTGACAAATCCTTTCTGAACCTGCCTGAACTAACATAGCCTAAACTAGCAACGGCCTGAACTAACAATGGCCTGAACTAACAATGGCCTCAACTAACAGTGGCCTGAACTAGCAATGGCCTAAACTAGCAACGGCCTGAACAAACAATGGCCTAAACTAACAATGGTCTGAACTAACAATGGTCTGAACTAACAACGGTCTGAACTAACAATGGATTGAACTAACGGTGGCCTGAACTAATGGTGGCCTGAACTAACGGTGGCCTGAACTAAACGGTGGCCTGAATGGTTGATACCATTATCTGTCCTTGTTCGCTGATCTTCATGTTCCGTCATGCTGATCTTATCAGCGTGTGGGAGCCAATCGATCACCTGTACTGCAGACACGGCATTGCACTAGGTCCAGGTGAAGCTCTGGTTCTCTGTGTCTCAGCCACTTCCTTTTCCTCATTCACAGTGTATGGATTTCTGATTAAGTTTCCTTCACTAGGCAGGCGACACTAAACCCTGGATTCAGTGGGTGGATCGCTTTAAGGGTTGGAATGTGTTCCTGAAATGGCAACTGGAAGGGATCTCTGCTAGAGCAATCTTCCGTTCCCTTTTGTTTGTTTGTTTGTTTGTTTGTTTGTTTCTCTTGCCTGCTGATTCTTCCTGGCTTGGGGGACCATGTTGAACTTCCAAGTCTTTCCGGAGCCGCCCTAACTCTTTCTTCTCAGCTTCTGAGGCAGCCTTCGTCTGTTTCTTTGAATTACTCTTTCAATTCCGGGTTATCTATTTATCTCTACCTGGCGTCTGAATTTGGGGTGGGGGTGGGGGTGGGGTGGTGGTGGAGGAAGTGTCTTTACTCTTGGTTGATTTATGCCATAGGTGTCCCTATGGGTTCCGTTTACAATGTTTCCAAATGCAGCTAATTTGTGCTCCAGAATGCCCGCGCACGTACACACACACACACACACACACACACACACACACACACACACACACACACACACACACGCACGCACGCACGCACGCACGCACGCACGCACGCACGCACGCACACACACACACACACACACACACACACACACACACACACACACACACACACACACACACACACACACACACACACACACACACACTGTATATCACTGTGAGAAACGTGGTATAATTCCCGCTACACAAGCAGGCTTTAGAAAAGGCAGATCAACAATAGACCATCTGGTAAAATTGACGACTCATGTAAAACAATTTGCACGAAGAAAAAATGTCCTCGCCACTTTCTTTGATGTCAGAAAAGCGTATGATTATGTTTGGCATGAGAGACTTTTATATAAACTGAAAACCATTGGTCTTTTGGTCACGTATATAACTATATCAAAGCATTTCTGACCAATAGAAGTATAGAAACAAAGATACAAAATGTTTATTCCAGCAAGAGATATTTACAAATGGGGATTCCTCAGGGATCGATCATCGCTCCGCTGCTTTTAATATTCTGATATGTGATCTCCCAAAGTATTTATCTGAAATCTGCTCCTTGGTGCAATATGCTGACGATATTTGCATGCGGGTGAACGTTTACTATTAAAGAAGAAAACTTCAGTCAGATCTTTCATTAAAAAAAGATATCAGCGAGACCTAGATAATATAGCAATATTCATGTTTGAAAACGGCCTTAGTTTGTCGGCAGAAAAAACCCACATGATGTTATTTGATGCTGGTGGAAGTATTTGCAATATTCCTACTACTTTTAAGGTAGATAACAATGTATTGAATTATGTCACCGAGATAAATTTTTTTAGGAGTAAATGTTACCTCTAAATTAACTTGGAACAACCATATTGAATATGTTATCAACGAAGCCAGCAAATCTCTTTAATCTTCTTAAAGTAATCAGTAAACAAAATTGGGGCGCAGATACACAAACTTTAGTACACCTTTCGACATCTCTAGTAAGATCAAAATTATCATACGCACAAGAAGTGTTCTTCAGCGCACCAAACTATTTACTTTAAAGTTTGCAAAACATAGACTGCAAGGCGTTTAGACTCGCACTAGGTGTCCCATTTCATGCCAGTGCATCAGGAACGTATTACGAAGCCGGAGTTCTGCCCCTTGGCGACTATAGAAACTTGGCCTGTGCTAAATTCATCCTACGTAGCTCAGCTGTTCAGAACTCAAGCAAAGATGAATTAGCTCTACGATCAGATATCCATTTCCCCAAGCGAGCTAGATCTATTAAATTAATACAACTATGATGACATATTCCTCAAAATTATTGAAAGACGCTGAGATTGGTCCCAAGAATATTGCTGATCGTTTTCCCTGTATCCCCGATTCCAAACTGGGAATTGCACACGCCATGTTTTGATTATAAATATACTAATCTACAAAAGAATGTTAACAATAATATATTGTCCTCTCTTGCCAAATCTCATATCGATAATAATTATTCACATCACCTTAAAGTTTTCACCGATGGATCACTGTTAAATGAAAAAGCTGGAAGTGGTTTTGTTATTCCTACCCTTAAAGTTGAAAAATCTTTTCATCTCGGGAAGGGGTATTCTATCTCTTCACGGCTGAGCTAGTGGCAATTCTAATGGCGCTTAACTTTCCTATTGATACTCCACTTACTATCTACAAAACACTTTTCTGTGTGGATTCTAAGTCTGTCCCACAAGGCTTTGAATCTATTGCTGTAAAAAATCAAGGTGAAGTGATTTTAGAAATAAAACATTTTGTCAGTATTCTTATATCAAGAGGTACAACAGTTGATTTTTGCTGGATTCCGTCTCACTGTGGGATTTTCCGGTAATGAGTGGGCTGACCGGGCTGCCAGAAAAGGAGCACGAAAGTCCGATGAATCCATAGAAATCAACATTCCTCTGTGTTTATACGAAGGATATGGTCTCTTAAAAAAGACGTGTATTGAAAAGGTTTATGAAGCCTACAAAAACTTGGTTGTCATTAAAATACATCTACCTCACTCCAAATTGCTCTGCTGTGACAAATCCCAGTCAGCTACTTTTTCTTCTAGCAATGTGGCTAAAAGTGGAAAGATTACCTATCAATTGGCCAACACAAATGTACTTGAAAAAAATAACCGAAAACTTGAATCCCTGTTTTACAGGCTTAAGCTAAATGCTTTCCGTACAAAATTTCGCAGAAATTAAATTGCATCTGCGGAGCAGTTGAAAGTTTCACAACCCAGCATCTTCTTTACCACTGCGCATATTTCAAAAATGAAAATCGTGACTGCCTACGACTTGATGGCACGTGTATTTTCCAGAACTTACCAGGTCTTGTTTGTTTTTGTTAATTCCTTGATGATTAGTCCAATGGACTCTTTATTTTTGTAACAAGTGTTCCTACAGATATGAGCGCTTAACATTTTGGTTATACCAGATATCCTGTACACTTTTATGTTTTAATACTTGCTGTGGGCTAATGTTAATTGTAAAGAATTTTAGTATGAATCACTGTATATAGCTAACTGCTCGTAACAAATCTCTTATCGGTCCATCAACACACACACACACACACACACACACACACACACACACACACACACACACACACACACACACACACACACACACACACACACACGCATGCATGCATGCATGCATGCATGAATGCATGCACACGCTACTTCCCTAACCCTGTCTAAAAATCATTTTATGTGAATAGACGTTTAATTGAAGAACGAAACGAACACTCCCGAAGAGAGAGAGAGAGAGAGAGAGAGAGAGAGAGAGAGAGAGAGAGAGAGAGAGAGAGAGA
>JADBJO010006698.1:87689-90189 GCA_016801955.1 Conus betulinus | reverse complement strand
ACAGCCAGCGTTACTGACACAGCCAGTGTTATTGACACAGCCAGTGGTACTGTGACAGCCAGTGTTATCGTCCAGACTATCCCCACGAGAAAAAAACCCGATCCCCCTCGAGGATATGTCACGCCTGCCGGAAAACCAAGGCAGCGGCGTAGATTGGTGGCCATTGAAGTCGTCGTTAATGACGGTGTGGCGTGCCGTGAAGCCATTACTGTCCCCAGGCTCCACAGAAAGCGTCGGAGAAGTCGACGGCGTTGGTCGGAGAGCAGAAGGCAGGAGCAGGGGTGGCGGGGTGCGGCCTTCGTCCGTCGTCGTCCGTCGTCAGCCAGACACTTTTCTCTTCAGGTCGCCTGCGCACTGCCCTCACGCCCTCTTCTCACACTGTTCCACGCCCACGCCTACAGACAGGTGTCGTGGGAGAGAGAGAGAGAGAGAGAGAGAGAGAGAGAGAATTGAACACAATTTAATGTTTCAGGCCTCCCGCCTATGACAATGTGAGGTGCAGTGCACACATAAAGAAAAAGAAAGAAATGACCAAATGTGTGACAGAAATGAACAAAAGTGTGTTTTTTTTTTCGATGTACTAATAATGCTAATTTATGGTGGTAACTAATTATTATTGACTGAGTGGGATACGAGTTTTTCTCTTTTTTTTCCAGTGCATAATACATATACAGAACAATATCTCTTGTAATATGTAATTGTTTTAGTTTAATAGAGTTCACGTTCTAAGTTGTCTGTGCTTCAGTATGTATTTTTCTCTGAAAGGCATCTAAGCATTGCATCTCAATAGAAAGTGGAGTTCGTTCTCAAGTTGGTTACATAAAGGACACGCTTTGATATTTTCTTTATGTCTTTATTATTGCTACTTATATTCAGGTCGTTTAAGCCAGCCAGACGAAATCTCGTGAATACATTTTAAATGTGTTAACCGTTGAATAGGTTAGGTAAGGTTCTAGTTGTAAGAGAGACTTAAATAGGTGTTGAAGCGATCACTTGAATTTGATGTTCTAACCCAATCTTGCTGATAACAGTCTGCCATCCTTTGCCTAAAATTTTTCTTAAACATATTAACATGAGAGAGAGAGAGAGAGAGAGAGAGAGAGAGAGAGAGAGAGAGGAGAGGTGAACCTCCTAGGTGTTTTATTGCTCGTTTTGTTTGTTTGGGTCCACTCTAGCTGTTGCTGTTGCTGCTGCTGCAGTGTGTGCTGCTGTCAGTGTATCGTGCCCTTTGCATATTTAATACCCATTCATTCAGAGATGAAATATTTGAGGCGAACTAAGGAGGTGGGGTGAGGAAGGAGGGGTGGGGGAACTTTGGTTTTCTCGTGGTCCGTCTGGTTTGTTTAAACAAACATTCATAGCCATTTTCAGCAAATGCAGAATGCTATCAGCTTAACCAATGACATCATTCTGAGAATAACACTGAATCATCATACCAGAGATGACAGCCATTCATACCCCATTGATCACCTGCAGTTTATTCCAGTGGAAAATGTGTTCAATAGCACAAGAAGATGAAGCTGATATCAAAGGCACCAAACTCCATGACAATTTGACACTGGCCAGTAGTGCAGGAAGGACAGTTGGACAGTGTTTGCATCCGTTCCCCAGCTGCCATACCAAGTTTGTATAGCTGGTATGCTGTTACAAAAGGACAAGGCAAAACTTGTGGAGACAAAGGAAGAGAAAGACGGGCCACTGGACTGTTAGGGCAGAAAATCAGTGGTCTCCTGGGGCTTTTGGTAGACGGCAAATTAACATCTGGTCGGTGTGAATAACAGACTATGTAGACAGCTGTGTACTCCACGCGCGTGTGTGTGCGCATGCGTGCGTGCGTGTGTGTAATGTGTGTGTGTGTGTGTATGTTTGCTTTATCTGTACTCCTGATGGAGTCACTGTAGTGTGAGATAAACCTTTTCCGGAAATCAACCTCCTAGTCTGTCATATCTCTTGAGGTCTTACCTTTATCAACCTCCTAGTCTGTCATATCTCTTGAGGTCTTACCTTTATCAACCTCCTAGTCTGTCATATCTCTTGAGGTCTTACCTTTATCAACCCTCCTAGTCTGTCATATCTCTTGAGGTCTTACCTTTATCAACCTCCTAGTCTGTCATATCTCTTGAGGTCTTACCTTTATCAACCTTCTAGTCTGTCATATCTCTTCAGATGTGCATGATGTTAAACATGAATATTACTTACCTTATATCTACCACCACCAGAAAAACAAAAAGATCAGCAACAGCAGCAGCAACACCAAAAAAAAAAAAAAAAAAACTCAAATCGTTCGCATCAACAACTCTACCAAATAGTAGCACAAATTAATGAATAAAGAAAAAAAGTGCGTGATAGACTGAGATGAGAGCTAAGAGGTAGTGAAGGCAGGAGTGGGGGGGGGGGAGTTTTTGGTGTGTGAGAGGGAGAGGGGGAGGGGGGGCTGTGTATGACAGTCTATTTTTAGTGCAGTCGATTTCCACAGTGGGAGGGAGACCGAGGGAGAACG
>JADBJO010006698.1:80189-82689 GCA_016801955.1 Conus betulinus | reverse complement strand
AATGCAGACACAGACAGACAGATGTGAGGAAGAAGAACACCAAGGTTGGACAGAATGCAGACACAGACAGACACGTGTGAGGAAAAGAACACCAAGGTTGAACAGAATGCAAACACAGACAGATAGAGGTGAGGAAGAAGAACACCAAGGTTGGACAAGAAGGAGGGGCTCAGAGGGGAAGCTCAAAGAACTAGAATCAGTAAAACACACCATGCAGACCTCCAGCACCACTGGAAGAATAGGAAGAAACTCTACGGAGATATTGACAGCAGATAAACACCCCTCTCCCACCTCCTCTCGCGCAAGTGTTTTGGCTCACGCTCCTGACGATCAATGTGGACCCGGCCGCATGCAGGTCATGACTCTTGGCTACCCCCTTCCGTGGTCAGAAGTATTTTTGGCCCTGCCGGGATTCGAACTCACACCTTGTGGATGGTTGAAAGTCTGGGGCTTCTGCTTTGTTGACACCTTTATACGGTGGACCTCTGGTAAGGTGTTTCCAGCGGTGGTGGATCTGTCAGGTCGGTGCGCCTTGAGCACCTTGAAGGGAAACAGGCCGCGCATGTGGCCAGTGCCCTCATTAACGATGAAAGGGAAAGTACTTTTTGGAGTGCTGGGATTTGCATGATGTGAGACACAAACATTTCACAGCAGATTCCATGAAAATCTTGTTCAGAGATGAACCGCCTGATGCGATCTTTGAGTCCTTGAAAGAGATTAACATTTCTTTTTCATCGGATCTGAGATTTTACAGTGGAAAGTTTTTTTTGTTTGTTTTTTTTTTACAAAATTTCGGGTGTGTTTTTTAGAAGATATATTTTTAAAGAGGCATGTGAATGAATGACTTGTGAGTTGATTTTAACGTCGTGACAACCCTGATATGGCCCCTTGCGATCGGCTGGGTTGTAAGCAACATTACCTTACCTTACTGAAGGCAGTATCAGCATCGAGAACTGACGATGAGGAAGGGGAGAGCACACCAGAAAAAAGAAACCCCACAAAACATGCAGTGCTGTTGACAGTAATTTCATCAATGACTGATGGGAAGAAGGGGGAGCACTCTGTAGATCATTTAATGTTGTAGACAGCACAGTCATCAATGACTGATGGGGAGGAAGGGGGAGCACTCTGTAGATCATTTAATGTTGTAGACAGCACAGTCATCAATGACTGATGGGAAGAAAGGGGGAGCACTCTGTAATCATCTAATGTTGTAAACAACACAATCATCAATGAAGGACGGGAAGGAAGGGAAGATCACTCTGTCCACTCATCAGCGATGGATGGGGAGAAGGGGAGAACACGTTGTAGATCGTTCGGAGCTGTGGACAGGCTGCACACCCAAAAATGAATGCCTCAAGGCCTTGCTTTAAGGACTCGAGTAGTTCTAGACAGGCACAATTGCATTGTTTTGAAAAATTTCTCTTTGTTAAAAGTCGATTTACCTTTTTTTTTTTTTCCTGTGGCCATCAAGGGACATGCCGCATGGTTCCAAGCCGACAGATCAAGATGAAAGGAATGGGACTGTTTGGAGGAAACCACCCGGCGCAAAGATGGGGCCATGGGTGAATGAGAGAGGGCCTGAAATGTGACGTATTTGAAGACTGTGAATGACGTCATTGGTGGAGATGACCCAAACAAGTGAACTGATTGGTGGGGGGGGGGGGGGTTCTTTTGATCAATTATCAGCTTAATATCAAACACTGGCTCAAACTTATGATGATTATCTAATATCTAACACTGGCTCAAACTTATGGTAATTATCAGTCTAATATCAAACATTGGCTCAAACTTATGGTAATTATCGGTCTAATATCAAACACTAGCCCAAACTTATGAAAATTATCAGTCTAATATCAAACCCTGGCTCAAGTTTATGAGAATTATCAGTCTTCTATCAAACACTGGCTCAAACTTATGCTCCGCCTCAAAACGCGTACATGGATTATATCGTGGTTTAGGGTGAAGTCCGAACTGTGACCTGTGGCCACAGAACACTCATCAATGGCCGGTGGGGAGAAGGGGAAAGCACTCTGTAGACAGTGGAGGATTGACCTCTGATCATCATAAGCAGCGGTGGACCTGACCGGCTCATGGCCTTACCCCCCCCCCCCCCCCCCCCCACACCCACCCCCCCCCCTCCCCCCCCAGCTGATATCATTGCTTTCTGATCTCACAGTCCCACCCTCACCTCTTCCCTGCTTCTCCATCTCTCCGCTCCCTGATCTTCTATCAGAGCGGGGCGGTCTTGCTTGTATTTCCTCCTTATGATTCCACTTCCCTCTCAACTCTCCTGTCCCCCCCCCCCCCCCCCCCCCCCCCACCCCACCCCCACCCCCCACATCCTCCCTCCACCCCCGTACATCCCTCCCCCATCCCCTCCTGCCCTCTGTCCACTTCAGACTAACGTGGCCAGTGATTTCAGTCTAGCTCGGGTAGGGGTGTGTGTGTGTGGGGGGGGGGGGGGGGGGGGAAGGCGGGGGGGGGGGAGGGGGCAGCC
>JADBJO010006698.1:65189-77689 GCA_016801955.1 Conus betulinus | reverse complement strand
TAGTTCACTGGTCATCAGGGGTCCTCCTGTAGGAGTGGATACCTGTCTTTAGGGTACATCATGTGGTGTGGACACCTGTCCTTGAGGTACATCATGTGGTGTGGACACCTGTCCTTGAGGTACATCATGTGGTGTGGACACCTGTCCTTGAGGTACATCATGTGGTGTGGACACCTGTCCTTGAGGTACATCATGTGGTGTGGACACCTGTCCTAGAGGTACATCATGTGGTGTGGACACCTGTCCTTGAGGTACATCATGTGGTGTGGACACCTGTCCTTGAGGTACATCATGTGGTGTGGACACCTGTCCTAGAGGTACATCATGTGGTGTGGACACCTGTCCTAGAGGTACATCATGTGGTGTGGACACTGTGACGTGACGCTTGACAACACCATCGGATCGGTCTCACTAAAACACCAAACCAAAGAATAGATTTCAAAATCTATGCCCACTCTCCCCTCTCAACCCACCCCCTTCCCCTCTTTCTTGCTTAGGACGGTGCGAAAGGCCCGACTGACACGATCTATGACACAGGAAAAAATTGCGTCATGGTAAATACGTGCCGCCTTTCGTGCTTAGCAGCCTACCCCCTCCCTTCCCCCCCTCTCAACCCTCCCTCCCCATGCTGTGCGATACAGCGCGTGGGATGTGCGTTCTAACAATAGCCCGTCTCACCCCCCCCCCCCCCCCCCTCTACCCCACGACACAAAGGCATGTTGCGGCGCTCTCCCCCCCCCCCCCCCCCCCCCCCCCCCCCCCCCCCCCCCCCCCCCCCCTTATACCTACGGTCCCCCGTCCTCACGGACACCTAGGCGGACGCATAAATTAACTGGGGCTCACAGACACCTATACGGATGCATAAATTATCCCATGCCGATTAGGTTCAAACAATTTCCGAGGCGATTGGTGACTAGACTAAATCCTCCCCCTCTCACCCCTGATGGGTGAATGACAGTTTGTCGAAATTTGATTTGGCAAGCGAGAGATTCATATACTAGGCACACACAGGCGCAGCTTCACTGACCCCTCAGGACTGCCTGTAGACACGAGCAGAGGAAGACAAAGGGACAGAGAAGGCCTAGGAAACTCTTGGTAACTCCTTGATCTCAAGTCATTCCCTGTTCATTCCCAGGAAAAGTGAGTTGGAACTCTGTTTTACATTTTTTGAATCTGTATTGATTTCATGTATGCTGTGTGTTGTTAACATTGTAACTTTGTAAAATGCTTAGCAACATTTATCAAACTGATGAATGACTATTTTGTGTAGTAGTAGTTTGCTTGCCATCATATGGCAAAAGCTCTCTCCCAGTGGTTTTGATTCTTTGTTAACAATCTGACCACTGCTCTTTGTGTTCACCCTGACTTTTGTCAGTATGCAACCCTGTCTGTTAAGATAATAATTCAATGATTAATTTTGATCAGGAAAACAGTATGCCTGTGCTAGGTAAAAAACTGCTACTCTGATTTATAAATACTGGTGATTATTGGGATGATTTGTAGTGTATGACTTTAAGTCTACACCACATGTGTACTTGGACTAAGCATAGCCCAAGTCAGTGTGATTTTGATTCATATGAAACAAGGAAGAGTGTATAACTAAAACTGTAACATTGTATTACTGTCTCCTACCCTTTTGTAAGCTTAACTTAGCCATTAAACAAAGTGGAGGTTAATAGTTATAGCAGAATTTCTACCATAGAGAAAACTTTGCCGGCTGAGTCTCACACCCTCTCTGAGAGAAAGAGGAAAAGGGTAAATGTGTGCACTCGACAGGCCCAGCCATCAGATTCTCACCTACAGATCAAGTTCTCTTTATCGCAGAACTGGGATCCTGGTCACGCTACACATTACAGTTGAACCAGAAGCTGGGACTTCACCAGAACCCAGGGCGACACCAGACAACCAATCTACACCCAGTGGGGCAGTCACCAGCCACAGGAGAGATCAACTATTCTCTCCGAAGCAAAGCTGAGTTTGCTTACCACCTGGACTCAAACCCATCAGACCCTTACCCTCACTTTATGATGAAACAGTGAGAACCTGTCTATGAGTACCATTCTGGCTACAGCACTGGGTGCTAGCAAGCAAGATGGATGTATAGTAACCATATACATTCAGTGTAACTTAAACAGAACCCCTGTATGCTAACTTAAGCTCGCTGCACAGAGTGCAAGCGAGTAAAGTAGGAGTGAGGAAGGGCCCCTCATTGTGGTAGTCCAATGAGAACTGAAACGCAGCCTATGGAAGTGATGCGCCGCCATTTCTTATCTATGTGTAAGTAATAAAAGTATGTGTGTGAAAGTGCACTTAACTTGTGTCAGTTCCCTGTTGTTCAATCGAATGTTGAATGTTTGAACTTCTCTCTTCAATTCTGTATCTCGGAGCTATAAGTACTTGCAATTAAGAGTACAAGCCTAAGGAAAATTATCTCAGAGCCATTCTTCCGTATTTTACCAATACCCGGAACAAATAAAAATTTCTTTGGTGACTAGTACCGGAAAGTTGCTCCTTCCACCACTAGTAAGAGAGGGGGTGTAGGTGAAATGTAAGATAATTCTCATAGAGAAATTATTCCAAGTCCTTCCCCTAGAGGACCCACCTACCACTCATATCCATCTCGTCACAGACACCTGTCCTTGAGGTACATCATGTGGTGTGGACACCTGTGTCCTTGAGGTACATCATGTGGTGTGGACACCTGTCTTTGGGTGGTGTGGACACCTGTCCTTGAGGTACATCATGTGGTGTGGGACACCTGTCCTTGAGGTACATCACGTGGTGTGGACACCTGTCCATGAGGTACATCATGTGGTGTGGACACCTGTCCTTGAGGTACATCACGTGGTGTGGACACCTGTCCTTGAGGTACATCATGTGGTGTGGACACCTGTCCTTGAGGTACATCATGTGGTGTGGACACCTGTCCTTGAGGTACGTCGTGTGAAATGGAGACCTTTCCTTGAGATACATCATGTGGACACCTGTCCTTGAGGTACATCATGTAGTGTGGACACCTGTCCTTGAGGTACGTCGTGTGGACACCTGTCCTTGAGGTACATCATGTGGACACCTGTCCTTGAGGTACGTCGTGTGAAATGGAGACCTTTCCTTGAGATACATCATGTGGAGGCACACACACACACACACACACACACACACACACACCATACAAGGTGATAACACAAGCTCAGTTCTCTTGGGGGTGACCAGAACTAACTGAAAGAGAATGATAATAAAAGAGAACGCCTACAGAGAGAAAAGGCCATTCTTCTCTCTTCCCAGAACCCGCAAATCTCTAAGCGGGTTTTTGTGGTGCACAGTTTGCTGCCGGTGCCTGCAGAGGGGGGGGGGGTGGGGGGGGGGGGGGGGGGGGGGGGGCGGGAGGAGGAGGGAGGAGAGTTATCTTCCGTTGATCAGGAGGGGGAGAGAGAGTTATCTTCGTCTTTCGCAAACTACAGTTCTATTGTGCACATGAAAGGCATTCCCCACATCCTGTTGAGTCCTGTTGAGTTGATGCGCGCTCTCCCCCCCCCCCCTCTCTCTCTCTCTCTCTCTCTCTCTCTCTCTCTCTCTCTCTCTCTCTCTCTCCTCTCTCTCTCTCTCTCTCTCTCTCTCTCTCTCTCTCTCTCTCTCTCTCTCTCTCTCTCTCTCTCCACCAGTAATGAGATATCTGTGTATACGATCTTTTTTGTGTCAGTCCCATCATTTAGCTAGCCACGTGTCTTCTTTAGGGATGGTGTCCAAAGAAGAGAGCAGTGTGCATGAATAGAAGACAGCAGTGTGCATAAGACAGCAGTGTGTATAAGACAGCAGTGTGCATGAATAGAAGACAGCTGTGTGCATGAATAGAAGACACACAGTGTGCATGAATAGAAGACAGCAGTGTGTATAAGACAGCAGTGTGCATGAATAGAAGACAGCAGTGTGCATGAATAGAAGACAGCAGTGTGCATGAATAGAAGACACCAGTGTGCATGAATAGAAGACACCAGTGTGCATGAATAGAAGACAGCAATGTGGATAAATCATGATTTCCTGTCCATCCCACAACAACACACGGCCCACTCCTCCACTTCAACACACAGCCCACTCTTCCACTACAACACAGCGGCCCACTCTTCCGCTACAACACAGCGGCCAACTCTTCCGCTACAACACAGCGGCCCACTCTTCCACTACCACACAGCGGCCCACTCTTCCGCTACAACATAGCGGCCCACTCTTCCACTTCAACACAGAGCCTACTGTTCCACTACAACACAGTGGCCCACTCTTCCACTACAGCACAGCGGCCCACTCTTCCACTACAATACACAGCCCACTACAACACAGCGGCCCCACTCTTCCACTATAACTCAGCGGCCCACCCTTCCATTTCAACACAAAGCCCACTCTTCCAGTACAGCACAGCGGCCCACTCTTCCACTACAACACAGCGGCCCCTTCTTCCACTACAACACAGCAGCTCACTCTTCCACTACAACAACACAGCCCACTCTTCCACTACAACACAGCGGCCCACTCTTCCACTTTAACACAGCGGCCCACTCTTCCACCACAACACAGCGGCCCACTCTTCACTACAACACAGCGGCCCACTCTTCCACTACAACACACAGCCCACTCTTCCACTACAACACAGCAGCCCACTCTTCCACTTCAACACAGCGGCCCTCTCTTCCACTACAACACAGCGGCCCACTCTTCCCACTTCAACACAGCGGCCAACTCTTCCACTACAACACACAGCCCACTCTTACACTACAACACAGCGGCCCACTCTTCCACTACAACACAGCGGCCCACTCTTCCACTACAACACACAGCCCTACTCTTCTATTTCAACACAGCGGCCCACTCTTCCACTTCAACACAGCGGCCCACTCTTCCACTACAACACAGCGGTCCACTCTTCCACCACAACACAGTGGTCCACTCTTCCACTACAACACACAGCCCACTCTTCCACTACAACACAGCGGCCCACTCTTACACTACAACACAGCGGCCCATTCTTCCACTACAACACACACAGCCCACTCTTCCACTTCAACACAGCAGCCCACTCTTCCACTACAACACAGTGGCCGACTCTTCCACTACAACACTCAGCCCACTCTTCCACTACAACACAGCGGCCCACTCTTCCACTACAACACAGCAGCCCACTCTTCCACATCAACACAGCAGCCCACCACTCTTCCACTTCAACACTTAGCCCCACTCTTCCGCTTCAACACTTAGTTCACTCTTCCACTACAACACAGCAGCCCACTCTTCCACTACAACACAGCGACCCACTCTTCCACTACAACAGGGCAGCCCACTCTTCCATTACAACAAGGCGGCCCACTCTTCCACTACAACACAGTGGCCCACTCTTCCACTACAACACACACAGCCCACTACAACACAGCGGCCCACTCTTCCACTGCAAAACGGCGGCCCAGTCTTCTCCCAACAGTGAAATGAACTAAACGTGCCTGCAAGCTTTGAGGAATGCCGTCACACACAGACCTCAATATAACGCCTTCAGAAATGCATTCACACACACACACACACACACACACACACACACACACACACAGAACCATCTAGTCATCCTGGGATCGGGGGTGAGTGCGTAGATGGCTGGTCAGACCGATCTGCGCCCGGAAAGATCTCACAGTACGGACAGGGGATGGTGGTAGCAGCTGGAGATCTGTTGACATTGGTCTTCCTGATCATTCTGCGCTGCTCAGCTGCGGCAATTCTGTTGCTCTCACAGGTCTCTGCACCTTTGCAGACAGCTGATCGCCACCCGTCTCTGTCCAGGGCAGTCTGCTCCCCATGTTGTTTGGGCTGATGTTGAAGGCCTTCAGGGAGGATTTGAGGCTGTCTTTGAAACGCTTCCTCTGGCCTCCATGAGAGATGAGAGCGTTTGCCCTGTTGCAGTTCGCCAAACAATAGTTTTCTTTGACAGCTGATGGTCTGGCATGCGAACTACGTGACCTGCCCAGCAAAGCTGTGACTGCATCAGGATGGTGAAGATGCTAGGCAGGCCAGCACAAGTGAGGACTTCAGTGTCCGGAATCTTGTCTTGCCACTTAATGCCCATGAGTCTTCTGAGGCAAGTGATGTGGAAATGGTTCAGTTTCCTGGCGTGACGCTGGTAAACTGTCCATGTTTCACAGCCATAGAGCAGTGTGGTGAGAACTATGGCCCGATACGCCTTGATCTTGGTCTCTAGGGTGATAAGTCTCCTGTTCCATACGTTCTTGTGGAGTCTGCCAAAAGGGGCACTAACTTTGGCGAGCCGGGCATTCACCTCATCGTCGATGACAACGTTTCTGGACAGAGTGCTGCCTAGATAGGTGAACTTATCCACCACATTTCAGTTGCTGTCCAGTGATGGTGATGAATGGTTCAACGCATGGCTTTCCCGGGCTGGCTGGTGCATCACTTCAGTCTTTTTCGTATTGACTGCCAAGCCGAAGTTGTTGCAAGCAGCAGAGAACTTGTCAACACTGTGTTGGATTGTGGCTTCTGAGACAGCGTTTGCGGGCACAGTCGTTCGCGAAGAGGAAGTCATTGACAGTGTCCATCGAGACCTTGGTTTTAGCTTGAAGTCTCCTGAGATTGAAGACTGTTCCAAGCGGTATTTGATGACGATGCCTATCTCCACGTCACTGAATGCGTCAGTCAACATAGCCGAGAACATGAGGGTGAACAGGGTGGGAGCAAGAACACAACCCTGCTTCACTCCGTTTGAGACTGGCAACGGTTCAGATGTCTCGCTGTTGTCTTGGACTCTGGCCAGCATGACGTCGTGAAGTTGGTGTACGATGGCAATGAACTTTCTGGGGGCACCCATACTTTCGCCATGATTCTCCAAAGCCCCTCCCTACTGACAGTGTCAAAGGCTTTGGTCAGATCAACATAGGTGGAGTACAGGTCGACATTCTGTTCCTGACACTTTTCTCGAAGCTGTCTGGCAGCAAACACCATGTCGATGGTCCCGCGTTCTCTCTGGAAGCCACACTGACTCTCTGGTAGGAGACCTTGCACAAGATGTGTGTTGAGCCGGTTGAGAAGAACTCTAGCCAGGATCTCGCCTGCGACGGATAGCAGGGAGATTTCACGATAGTTATCACAAACCTGACGGTTTCCTTTGCGTTTGTACAGATGAACGATGGAGGCATATTTAAGGTCTTGAGGAACTGTCTCATGCTGTCGCATGATCTGAGGAAGTTAATAAAGTTTGTTCACCAGAGCCGCACCACCCTCTTTGTAGACCTCAGCTGATACTGCGTCTAAGGCCGGCGCTTTGCCACTGGGATAACAGACGAATTGCTTTCTGAGTCTCCTCCAAAGTTGGTACGGCGTCGTCAGCGTCTCATCGATCAGAATTTAAATCACTTTAATCAAAGTCATCGCGCATGTCATCAGTCATCCTTCATCCTATCCCTTATCACCAAGTCCTGTGGCGATGGGCGAGCGACGAAGCGACAGGTGAGGGTACACTGGAAGTTGTAGCCGCAGACCTGCACACAGGCGGCTCAGGCCATATGGTCGGCCGTCACTGGAGCAGCAGTGGCGGTAGGCAGCCCCCTGAGCGACTGAGCAGCCCTTTTTAGGATGGCACTGCTCACCTCCATGGCATGAGGAAGGGGCCAGAAAAGGTGCCCTAAAACATTGCCTGCTCCACATCACCCTTTCCAGCATACCGCGGCTGGCGGGGATCCTATCATTGCGGTCGAAACAAGACAGAAAGAAGAAAACGAGGATGACTCCTCTGAACCTGGCCACATGCCGCACGCTCCTTGACAGGGAAGCCTCGGATAGACCCCAGAGGCGTACAGCCCTCATTGCGAATGAACTTGCCACATATAAGATTGACATCGCTGCCCTAAGTGAGACCAGGTTGGCTGGGGAGGGTTAACTCTGTGAACAAGGCGCAGGCTATACCTTCTTTTGGAGTGGGCGCGAATCTGAAGAGAGACGTGAGGCTGGGGTCGGTTTTGCGGTGAAATCAACACTTGTTGTCAAGCTGGCTGCCCCCGCCTAAAGGAGTGAACGATCGCTTGATGACGTTGAGGCTCCCCCTCTCACGAGGACAAAAGTTTGCCACCATTGTCAGCACGTATGCACCCCCCATGACCAACCCAAATGAGGTCAAGGACAAGTTTTTATGAAGACGTGAATGCGTCATCACCACAGTTCCCCAGCACTGATAAGCAAATCATTCTTGGTGACTTTAATGCGAGAGCTGGCAGCGATAGCACCACCTGAGAAGGTGTGAATGGAAAGCATGCATGGGGTTGGCAGCTGCCATAGCAACGGTCTGCTTCTCCTTCAGACATGTGTCGAGCATGACCTCCTGATCACAAACACCATCTTCCGCCGCCTCCCTACCCGCAACAGGACATCATGGATGCACCCTCTATCCAAACATTGACATCTTATTGACAATGTCATCGTGAGGAAGAGGGACAGGCGGGACGTGCAGGTCACGAAAGGCCATGTGCGGCGCGAAGTGCTGGACAGATCACCGCCTCTTCGTCTCCAAGCTCAGGCTTCATGTTCAGCCCAAGAGACGTCCTCAAGGCGTAAAACCACCAAAACGTCTGAATGTCAGAAAGCTCAAGGTCGTCGATACTAAACAGTCCTTTGTTTGTTTGTTTGTTTGTTTGTTTTTCTGTCCTAACCTCTGCGCCACCTCAGAGGCAGTGCAACCACGCCGCTCCTTCCGACACCCCGTCCCACAGCCACAGCCCAGCCGGCCCCGCCGCTACAGCCCCAGCACCAGCAATCCACAGGGAGCAGACAATGTCAAGTCGTCAACAGGCAACCCACCAGAGGAGACACTGCACTGCTGCCGAGTCACTTCGGTGGTGTTCAGTGGCGCCTGTTCTGCATCGAACATACGCAGGACACCACCTAATAAGCCCCCTACTGACGACAATAATTGCTTAGTCGCGGAGCCGGCGTGAGTGAGCTCTCCCTCCGGAGGGCACCACCACGTCCGTCCAAACGACAGCCCCATGGACTCGCCGAAACCGGTGACCCCGACGGAACCAAACCAAGGCCACAGACGCGGAGAGGACATTGAAATTGAGATCACCATGAGAGCAGGGCATGAAGGGCCACAGAATTTGAGACTTTTTTTTTCATGCTGATCGATTAGAATGAGGATGATTAAGCTGATGCTACGGATTTCCATTTCGGTCTGAGACTACATGACAGGGCTGTACTCTACGCTTCCTTTCATAATATATCCCGGCGTCAACCAGGCCCGAGAGATACAGGCACCTGCAGTATTGGTCAGGAAATTTGAGCAACACTCTCAGAAACGCATCCAGTAAGTGGATGAAACTCGACTGTGTGGTCCCAGTCTTCCCAACTGAGCCCGCAGCAAACTCAACTCTGGGTAGGAGCTGGTCGGGGCAGAAAAACCCACATGACTCTGATGGGATTCGAACCCACGACCTCCCAGCCGGGAGTCCGCGATGCTAACCACTTCGCCACGGCGGCTGGTCAAACAGCCCTTTGTTGATACCCTGGAAACCCGCTTGGAGTCCGCCACACTGAATGACCACGATGTGGAAGCAGCATGGGCTGCACTTCGTGAGACGGTGTACAGCACAGCTGTGAAATGTCTGGGACCCACAACCAGGATGCACAAGGACTGGTTCGATGAGAACTGCACTGAAATCCAGCAGCTTCTAGAGAAAAAACATCATGCTTTCAAAGCGCACATCGACGACCCACAGTCAACGGCAAAGACGACGCGAAAAACATCCACAGAAACATCCAGCAAAGCTGCGCCAGATGCAAGACTCCTGGCTGAGCAACAAAGCTGATGAGATTCAGGGCTTTGCAGACAGGAACGACATGAAAAACTTCCATAATGGCTTGAGAGAAGTCTACGGCCCCACCACCTTGGGCTCATCTCCACTTCTCAGTGCAGATGGATCAACGCTGATCACAGATAAAAAGAAGATACTAGAAAGATGGGCTGAACACTTTGATAGCGTATTGAACCACCCATCCACCATCAACAATGAAGCCATCGATCGACCACCCCAAATTCCAATCGATGAATCGCTGAACGCCGCACCAACTTTGGAACTTTGGAGGAGACTTAGAAAGCAGTTCCTTTGTCTCCCAACAGTGAAATGAACTGTACGTACCTGCAAGATTTTGGAAATGCCGTCACACACAGGACCTAAATATAACGTCTTCAGGAATGCATTCACACACAGGACCTCAATATAACGTCTTCAGGAATGCATTCACACACACAGACCTCAATATAACGTCTTCAGGAATGCATTCACACACAGGACCTCAATATAACGTCTTCAGGAATGCATTCACACACACACAGGACCTCAATATAACGTTTTTAGAAATGCCGTCACACACAGAACCTCAATATAACGTCTTTAGGAATGCCCTCTCTCTCTCTCTCTCTCTCTCTCTCTCTCTCACACACACACACACACACACACACACACACACACACACACACACACACACACACACACAGGACCACAATATAACGTCTTTAGGAATGTCATCACACACTGGAACTCAATATAACGTCTTTAGGAATGCCCTCTCTCTCTCTCTCTCTCTCTCACACACACACACACACACACACACACACACACACACACACACACACACACACACACACACACACACACACACACACACACAGGACCACAATATAACGTCTGTAGGAACGTCATCACACACTGGACCTCAGTATAACGTCTTTAGGAATATCCTCTCTCTCTCTCTCTCTCTCTCTCTCTCTCTCTCTCTCTCTCTCTCTCTCTCTCTCTCTCTCTCTCTCTCTCTCTCACTCACACACACACACACACACACACACACACACACACACACACACACACACACACACACACACAGACCACAATATAACGTCTGTAGGAACG
Organism: Conus betulinus; assembly: GCA_016801955.1. Classification (NCBI taxonomy): domain Eukaryota; kingdom Metazoa; phylum Mollusca; class Gastropoda; order Neogastropoda; family Conidae; genus Conus; species Conus betulinus. The sequence goes on along the minus strand of JADBJO010006698.1, from coordinate 66,743 downwards.
TCATCACACACACTGGACCTCAATATAACGTCTTTAGGAATGCCGTCACACACACTGGACCTCATATATAACGTCTTTAGAATGCATTCACACACAGGATCTCAATATAACGTCTTTAGGAATGCCCACATGCACACAGGACCCCAATATAACGTCTTTTAGGAATGCCATCACACACTGGACCTCAATATAACGTTTTTAGGAATGCCATCACACACTGGACCTCAATATAACGTTTTTAGGAATGCTGTCACACACAGAACCTCAATATAACGTCTTTAGGAATTAGGAATGCCCTCACGCACACACACGCACACACACACACACACACACACACACACACACACACACACACACACACACACACACACACACACACAGAGGACCACAATATAACGTCTGTAGGAATGCCGTCACACACAGGACCTCAATATAACGTCTTCAGGAATGCATTCACACACACAGGACCCCAACATAACGTCTTTAGGAATGCATTCACATTGGACCTCAATATAAACGTCTTTAGGAATGCCCTCACACGCACACGACCCCAATATAAAGTCTCTATTGGAATGGTTTCACACGCTGGACCTCATACAACGTCTTTAGAAATGCATTCACACATGGGACCTCAACATAACGTCTTTAGAAATGCATTCACACACATGACCTCAATATGACGGTCCTTAGGAATGCGTTCACACACATGACCTCAATATAACGTCTTCAGAAATGCATTCACACTCATGACCCTCATGTAAAGTCTTCAGAAATGCATCACACACATGACCTCAATGTAAAGTCTTCAGAAATGCATTCACACACATGACCTCAATGTAAAGTCCCATCCAAAGATCTGTGAGGGGACCGAAGTCTGCACACGTGTTCATTCCAGACAAAAAATTCTCTTTCAAGCTCTCTGAAGGGGGAAAGGGGGAGAAAATGGAGTGTGTGCTGGGGGGGAGGGGGGGGTAAGAACCAAAGCCTGGGAACAAGAGTGATCTTGCTTGCTTGCCAGGCCAGCCCCTTGGTTAGTTGTTCAGTTCACCACTCCTTGACACCCGGCGGTGCCCCAGACCGTGTGGATTGTGTGTCTGATCCCCATCTCATCGCGGTTGTTGACTGTGTGGGTTGCCATGGTTCCACATCACCAGGCTGCACACAGCTCAACACTCAGCGGCCAGACTTGGTCTGTAACCATGGAAACGTGATTAGCTTTGACCTCTTCCGAAACTTCCTCACTGGCTTCCCGTCTGTGACGGAATACAATACAAAATGACCCTGTGATGCTTCACCTCTCTATGGTCTTCTCCTGGTTGTCTGTCGATACAATACAAAATGACCCTGTGATGCTTCACCTCTCTGAGGCTTTTCTCCTGGCTGTCTGTCGATACAATACAAAATGACTCTGTGATGCTCCACCACACTCTGGCTTTCCCCCTGGCTGTGACAGAATTCAGTACAAAATGACTCTGTGATGCTTCACCTCTCTATGGCTTTTCTCCTGGCTGTCTGTCGATACAATACGAAATGACTCTGTGATGCTCCACCACA